>JARHVA010002058.1:2580000-2851538 GCA_037957365.1 Torreya grandis
GCAGGAGATAAAGCATCAATAAATGATAAAGATTAAAAATGTTATGTGTCTACATATGCCCCACTGAAATATCATCACATGTGACTAAAGTGTAACATGGGATGGTGCTTTGAGTAAGAACATAGAAACACACTAATTGAGGTACTAAATTGTAGTATAAAGTGAAAAACAAAAGAAAGTAAATAATTTTCTAAATATGTAGCTTCACTTACCCCTTTTTATTTGGAAGATAAGTTTCATGTGAAGTATATGAAGAAAGGTTTCTAGTGTGCAGAACAAGAGATGAAATGAAAAATAAGATAAAATTCAAAAAATTTGATAAAAAAAGGGTTAGAACTGAAAATTATCTATTTTGTTGGGATTATAAATATTCTTTCAACTCATGGAAAAAATGTATAGAAATAATTTTATGAGCAAAACACAAAATTTACTAGTTAATAATTGAAGTTTAAAATTTCAAGAATTTACTATAAAAATGAATCAATTATTATTAATTTGCATATTTTCCATTTATGAACATTATAGCTTTATGTATCCTAATTTATCAGAGAGAGATATGATGGCCCAATCTTGAGGAGGTGAATGATTTTGAGGACTTATAGTGGTAACTAGTTTAGTCTAGGTATGGGGAGTATTTATTTCTAATTTATAGCTTTTGGGAATTAAAATTTAAAAGATTAGGAAAGGTAGATATTATAACAAGTCCATGGAACAAAAATTTCCCTAGAAAGTGTAGTAATAGAGTAGAAATTATAATAGGAAATGGGTATGAGACAAAATGTTCTTAAAATAGGTCAAGGGTAGTTATGATGATTTAGTTAAAAATCAACTCATAAATAATATGATATAAGCTAGGACAATGTAGTTGAAAAGGGAATATTTTATAGATTGGATGATGTCATGTATAGTGGTCAATATAGTTCTATTTATCACGGTTGAGAATGTAGTTCATGGTTGATAGTGTATAAATATGGTTGGCACTGTACATGTCGGATAATGTAGTGTGTAAAAGGGACAATATATTATATAAAGGTTGATATAGCCCATATTTTGATAAGATCGATGTAGTCTAATTACATGGATAATATAGTTAAGAAGATGAAAAATGGGATTATGTATTTTTGTACATGGATGATTAAGTATTTAATTTGATTGTTTATTTATTTTTAAATTGTTAAAGTATTATTTATGTCAATTTTTGGATAAATATATAAGTGATATATTTTTGAAATTTTTCAAAGGCAAGAAGACTCTGAAGATTAGTGGATGAACCTTGGCTACCATATCTATTAGATAGATTGTCCATCATAGACTAAGCTCAACTTATGAAACTTGGGTTTAGTGGGATTATGGATACATGGCATATCCCATTAAGCATTGAGTTATTATCCATGTTTCTAGGAACATGGGAATTAATAAATTTAGATGGTTGGTGTATGGGGATACCATTGAGGTGGGTAATACCCTATAATATGTTCAGAAATTGTTAATATTGTCTATTTATGGCATATTCATGGTATGAAATAATTTAAATTTAGATGATGATAGGTGATACTTAGATTTGTCAGTGATGAGATTTGAGATATATGTCTATTAGAGATATAATCACTGAGAAGGGGTAGTTAATTAGTGAGCCCATATAATCCAAATTAAATTTCAATCCTTTTAAACTCTTAATCAATTATCACAATCATTTGTGAAGCATACACATCATTCATAGCAATGAATAAGAGAAATAATGCAAGATCAAGCACATAACACATGGAATATGTGGGAAAACCTCTTGGGGGAGAAAACCCACTAGAACATATAATTATAATACTATCTTATAATAAAAATATCCAATATAAACCATTTTTAATCGATCAAGGAACTACCATCCCTAATTTAGTGAGAATACAATCCCATAAGGTGCTACAACACCTATCTATTTGAGTTGCCATAACAACTATAACTTTAGCAAGTTTTCCCTTGTAAGGAGGTTGTAACCCCTTAATTTTGAGCTACCACAACAACACCTATGAACACATGCACCTATAAAATGATGTCTTAAGCACCTAATTATGTACCTATGATTATCACTCTTCACTTTTTCTCATACTAAATAACAAGAGCACTATTCTACCAATAGAATTATGACCTACTGGTCATACAAATAGTTCTCAATCTATTCTTCTCTTCAACTCATCCATAGGGAACCCAACCTTTCCTTTCCTTTTATTCACAACATTCTACTCTCAAATGGAAATTCCACACACAAGTCTCTCTCAAGCCTAGAAATGATCATCTTTGATTTCACTATTGATAGAGTAATCATGCTTATCATCATCTTGGTTAACCATTTGGCATAGATTAAAATTTAAGGAATTTTTCAAATCAAGACACAACTTAAAATAATCTAAATAGGTTATCCATATCACTCATGGGTCACCCCTAATTAGTTACACCTTTCAATTAGACCCTTGTAGCTCTTATAGGTCTCATGAAGACCTATTCACCCATTTATCACATCATTAAGCAAAAAAAGAACATTGGACCACTTAAAAATGAATGGTTCTGATACACATGACCCTTTTTCCATTATAAAATGATTAAAATCATAATTTTACTCTTATATGCATGATCAATCAACTCAAACATTATCCTTGTTCATAAGGACACCATGAATGAATACATAGTCAACTTCTTAAGCATTGTTCATACTCAAGATAGATTAATCACACCTCCAAAATCAATAAAAATGATATTCATGGAGTATAAAAAACTTTTTAATATCTAATACATCACAAAACATCAATACATTCTCAATTATCCTTCTTAGGTTTCTTGCAGAGCATAAACAAAAACATAGTCAACTTTGAACCTTTATAACTTTGACTGTACACAATTTCATATATTTAAATTTATATGTATAGATAAAATTTGGATTCTTATTCATATTTTATTTTAACACCATGATCAAATTCTACATTTATCAAAATATATGGCCCAAAAACCAGACAATAGTCTTTCCTTCTTTAAATTCAAACGAGCATAGTTAAACATCGACCATTTTGATCATATCTCATGTCCTTACATCTTTAGATCAAATATGCATATTAAATACCATTCAAAATTTAATACATAGTGTATTAATTTCAAAATTTCAAATTTCAAATAGTTGACCTTATCTCATAGAATCTTACAATCTTGACTCAACACGCACCATTGATCTCTATGAGATTGTCTTTGCTTTAACAATGCTAGACAATTATCACTTTGACCTCTTGACTTTAATGTGGATTGTTTATCTTTATAAGTATGAAAAAACACTAACCATTTATCATTGTAATAATCTTGATATTTATTTCTACTCAACATTAAACATCAAACACTTGGCACCATCTCACTACATCCTAACATCTTGGAATAAACATGCTCTATCGATCCTTTTGTAAGGAGATCAATATTTAGATTCATTAACAAAAGAAAAATTATCCCATTTTATTTAATATATAACATATATCTTGATATATGAACACTATTTAACCATTGGATCTCCATTTGGTCATGATCTTTAACATCGTGCAAAAATGACTAAGTATGAAGACCATTGCTTATCTACATGGAAGGATAATTTTTCACAATCATATATTTTACCTCGCTCACTCTCATGATCTCAAATTTGGATCATATTATATATTCACATATATTAATACAATCATTTATCAAAATTCTAATAAAACCTTCACTCGTGTAATATATAACTCTATTAGTTTTCTCACTCATTCTTTTTTTCCACATAGCCAACTATGTCAAGAACTACCTTGAAGGCCAATTTTTCACATACATAATGTTTAATTCACTTCATTTAATGATCTAAAATTTAGAAAAAATAAACTAGGAATAAAATTTAATAAACCCATATTATAATTTTCTCCTTTCACCTTCACATGTGCGAGATATTCCATCATCAAACTACTTAGCTCTTTCTTGCCTCATGCAAATTTGGCTAAGTATGGGAAAACATTGTCAAACTACTTGGGAGCCCAACTTTGCACTTGCATATATTTTTTCATGATTAGTCACATGAAATTATATTTATCACATATAAATTAGGTATAAATTTTATCACAACCATATGACCAAATCCTCTTGACTCATCCACATGTGGTAATGGTGATGTCAACAAATTGCCTACTTTGATTTTATGCCACTAGACCCAAAATGTCTTGATGAAAAAAATGAAAAAATAGATGAAATACACTCATTAACACAAGAAAAAAAATATTATAAAAAATATTAGGGACATATTACACATACTCAAATCATCATATTCATCCTAATCATAAATAACCATGTAAACTCTTAAGATCAACCAAGCCTTCTTCAAGCATACTAGGAAAAGCACGTTGCACACTTTGTCATTATCATGTAGATTATTTGGAAAATTAATCCACTTATCAAGAAAATTCCATGACATCACCATGACATTATTTAAAACTCTCCAAAAATCTCGCCCTTTGTCATTGATGTTAACAACCATCCATATAACAATATACATCTCACCTTCCTGCTCTCTCTTTAAGCAATCTCACAATAGGAATCTTCTCCCCATTTGATATAATGACAAATTGGACATGAAATGATCCTGATCACCTAAAAATACAATAAATATAAGAGTAACACCTTATAAATATGATACACACTCCCCTTAGCTTGAGCCTACCTCTTCTTACCTTGATAATTTCCTCTTGCTCCATTTTAACAGTCTCTTCAACCAAGCACTAAATACAATGAATAAAGAACACAAAAAATAAGAGAAATATAATGGAAGTCACCAAGAAACATATCAAATTGACTCCCCATAATTTTTTTATCCATTTCACCTCTGGAGCATCTTTAGATCTCCATACATCATAAAGAACCACCATACAAGCTTACTAGCCTTCTCTCTTAAACCACCTCAAGGATCATCAAAATAAATTAATACCACTAAATAAATATAAAAAATTCTCTAAAAAATCTTGATAAATATACTTAAATCACTCATTCTTTGATCTTCTAGATAAATTGAGAAAAAACATCACATCTTCATTACTAGGCTTGTCTAGATTCCTTGTAGCCCTACTTGGAACTTGTAGATCCCATAACTTGTAGTATATGTACCTTCAAGAATTGAAAATTAATATTCATATAATTTTCATATTACCCCTCAATTTCACTAATTTTAATCACCTATATCATCTTATTCAACATATTTCTTTCACAAACTAGCTAGCTAATTAGGCCTCTATCATGACAAAAACTTGAATAACTTGAAATCCATAAACCTTAAGATCTATGTAAAGCTTGATTTAATAACCTATTTGGTCCATTAAACCTATTAATAATCTTAATATCTAAACTCATAAGGAAAAATATTTTTTTAGCATATCCCAAAACCCTAGAATCTCAAAACAAACTGAGTCAACAAACCTCCTTCTAGTTATCGTCCACCTCTGAAACTTCTTACATACTTGGAGACAACCATTACACACTTATAGAATAAAATTTAAGCCTCCATAATTTTTGTAAATTTGGATTATTATAACCCATTTTAGGCCTACTTTTCCTTAAGATAAAAAATTTTGAGCATCAAACTCTTCTTGACATTGCATTAATCTCATTAAGCCACCTGGAAACACTCATTTTGACCATATACTATAGTTCCTTTACAAATATCTAGAAAAAAAATTCATGAAATTTTTTCTCCCCCTTAAAAAAAACTTTATCTTATTTTAATTATGATCCTAAGTATAAAAACTTGCTTCTCCATAAGAGATATGTCTCCTAAAAACATAGGTAGAGACACCCTACTTCACAATGTCCTAAAATGGTGTGAAACTAGGAGTTACCCAAAAATACTCATATTCCATCTCCTCCTTGGTCATCTAATACTTTTATTTCTTCTTCTTCTTATTCTTAGGATTAATATAAGCAACATGCTCAACCACTATAACATTCTCCTCTATGATTGGATTGACAATACATGGAGATAACATAGATTCATGACACACCTTTTCATCTGTAGAATATTCCTTGCATCTTGAAACCTCATCACTAGGTACTGAAAATTTATTTTATTTAAATGATTCTTACTTAGAAACAAAAATATGTTCTCTTGGATCCATACTAACCTTAGAACTAGCCTCAACCAACATCTTGATATTCTCTTTGAACTTGGTCTCTTCATTCTCAATATGAGCAGACAATAAGACCTCTTGGCATTTTTCAAATTTTGTAGCTTTATCCACCATAGAAAATATATTAATTGGACCTTTGGATTCATCATGACTTACACTAATACCTTTGGTCTCTATGAGTTAGCTTGTCTTCTTTCTTTCAATCTAAGAGCTTGATTGAACCTATTCTAAATTGTAGGTGTTTGCTTACAAAATATAGCAATGTGACCTCTTTGTTCAAATTTATATCAAACCATACTTATTGATGGAAATATATTTTTTATTAATTTATTTCGACATAATATTGAAATGTGTCCTATTTCATGACAAAAAAAATAACCTCCTATTTTTGAATAAGACTCACCTTGTCTAACCTTATGTGGATAATGGTTTGCATAGTGTCCCACATCAAGATAGTTTAATCACTTAACATTGTTCACACCTTTTGACTAATGATCCCCATCATAGTTCCATGCAAAATCATTTCAAACAAGTTTATTTTATTCTTTATCTTTATGCCCAAATTTATTATATATGAATTATTAACCATTGAAATAGGCATACCTAATTACATTTATCTTTATGATTTAGTTTGTATTCATTCTACCAACACTGTCATTCTTTGTCTGATAATGTTTATTCAAAGTATGATTTTCCTTGTTTATATTAGTCTTCATCTTATCTTGAGTTACATTATTTTGTTCCTATTCATATCCAAGACTAGTTCTATCACTAATATGGTTTTGACCATTCAAAATACTATTTATATCACATGAGATCTTTTCAAATCTTAAAATGACTTCACCTTACTAGATGTATTCTCTAACTAAGATTTCAATGTCTCATTTTTAATTACATATATTTAACATTCATCTTCTTTATCTTTTAGTCTTATAGATGGGATTTCTAATTGAAAACTAAGATGTTTGACTATATATTCATGCTCCTTAGTGTCTTCATTAATTCTTGCCTCATACACACTAAATTACTCCTCATAGTCTTTCAGTTGAGGCTTCATCTTCTTGTTAATTTTCATTTCAATTTTCAGTTCTTCAAGAGCATTTGTCAATACAATTTCATAGTCTACCTCATATTCATCATCATTTATATCACTCCAAGTAGACTCATTTTGATGTGAGCAACTTACTTCCTAATCCATGAAGAGGGTTTCATATTCAATATGACCATCATCTTCTTGATCACACTATGAGTCACTATCTCCACTCTCTTCTGATGAGTTATAGTATTTATTAGTGTCAAGACTCTTCTTGTTCTTGTAAAACCTCTTCTTATTGTCATAATTTCTAAAATCTTTCTTCCTCTTATCAAATTTGTATGTCTTCTTGTCTTCATTTTGGTCTTCATCATTATCTTCTTCATCATGATTATGAGGGAAATTTATAGAAAAATGTCCTATCTCTCCACACTTTAATAGTTTGAAGGGTATTTTACCCTTATTTATACTTGCCTAAACATGTTTTCAATTTCTCTGTAAATAAAGCAATCAGTTCATCCTCATCAATATCAAAAAATTTATCCTCCTTGGGTTTCTTACCTTGGAACTTCTTCTTGTGATTCATCTTTGTCTTTAATGTTGATTCCTTTTTTAGTCGTATATCATCTCATAGGTAGTAAAGATGTCATACAATTCATCCAACTTTAGATAAATAAGATGATGACTTTCTTCTACAATATATACTTTAGGATCAAACTTGAGAGAGAGAGGGACCTTAATACTTTTTAAACTACATTATCCTCTTCAAGGTTCTCTCTAGGACCTCTGATTATGTTCACAATCTCATCAACTCTCTACAAAAAATATTCCATAGAGTCTTCTTCCTTCATCTTGAGACTTTCAAATTGACTTTTGTGAGTCTATAACTTAGCAAGATTGAACTTTGAATATCCTTTATAAATGATTTGCATTTTTCCCCATATCTCTTTAGAATATTTACAATGGATTACCTTGGTGAACTCAGTCTCTATAAGACCCAAATTTATGGTATTCATTCCCTTAGAATTATTCTCAAATAGCTTCTTGTTTGTATCACTAGATATAGGAGTAGTAGGAGAAACATAGCCATCCATAATAGATTTCCACACATCAAACCCTAGGGACATAATGTATGTCTCATCCTTATAGTCCAAAAAGTATAATTTGATCCATTGAACATCAATGCTTTCTTACTAGAGAAACCTCCTTGATGACTACCCTTATTGTACCTTGGATTACCTTTAAACTATCAAGCCTTTACTAAATGACCTACTCTGATACCAATTATTAGAGGTATAATCACTAAGAGTTGGGGGGAATTAATGAGCCTAGATAATCCAACTTCAATTTCAATCCTTTCAAACCCTTAATCAATTATCACAAGCATTCATAAAGCATACACATCATTCATAGCAATGAATAAGAGAAATAATGCCAGATCAAGCACATAACATATGACATATGTGGGAAACCCTCTTGGTGGAAAAACCCCACTAGAACCTAAAATTGGACTACTATCCTATAATATTAAGATCTAATTTAGACCAGTTGCAACTAATCAAGGAACTACCATCCCTTATTTAGTGAGACTACAATCCCATAATGTGTTATAACACTTATCTAGCTGAGATTCCACAACAACTAGACCTTTAGAAAGTTTCACCTTGTAAGGAGGCTACAATCCCCTAGATGCTGAGCTACCAAAATAACACTTATTAACATATCCACCTTTAAATTGATGTCTTCAACACCTAATGATGGACCTATGATTATCACTCTTCACCTTCTCTCATACTCAAACAACAAGAACACTATTCTACTAATAGAATTATGACCTACATGTCATAAAAATAGTTCTCAATATATTTTACTCTTCAATTCATCCATATCACACCCACCCTTTCTTTTTATTAAAATAAATATACTCCTAAATGCACACTCTATACACAAGTCTCTCTCAAGCCTCAAAATCATCATATTTGATTTCACTATTTATAGAGCATTCATGATTATCATCATCTTGGTCAGCCATTAGGCATAACTTAACCCTTAAGGAATTTATCACATTAATGCATAACTCAAAAAAATACACATAGGTCAGCCATAGCACTCATGGGTCACCCTTAAGTAGATGCACCTTTCAATTAGGCTATTATAGCTCTTATAGGTCTCATAGAGACCTATTCATCCATTTAACACATAATCAAGAAAAATAAGAACATAAGACCACTTCCAAATGCATAGGTCCACTCAATATGACACTTTTGTCATTATTAAATTCTTGCATTCATCATATCACTCTTTTATGCAAGCTCAATCAACTCAAACATTAGCCTTGTTCATAAGGACACCGTGAACTAATACATAGTCAACTTTTTAATCATTGTTCATACTCAAAATAGATTAATCACACCTCCAAAATACATACATATGATACTAATGGAGTCTACAACACTTTCCAATATCTAAGAGATCATGAAACATTAAAACAACATCAATACAAGCTCAATTATCCTTCTCAGGTTACTTGCAGAACATAAACAAAAACATAGTTAACTTTAAACTTTCATAACTTTAGTTGTACACACTTTCAGATGTTTAAATTTATATTTGCAAATGTGATTTGAAGTCCTATTCATTTTTATTTTTACACCATGATCAAATTTTTCATAGATCAAATATATGGCCCAAAAGTTAGACACTAGTCTTTCCTTAATTAAATTTAAATATTTGAATTCAAATGGTCATAATTAAACATCGATCATTTTACTCACATGTCATGTCCTCACATTTTAAAATCAAATGTACACCATAGATATAATTTGAACTTTAATTCATACTACACCAATTCCCAAATATTAAACTTTGAATATTTGACCTTATCTCATGTAATCTTATAATCTTGACTCAATGTGCACTATAAATCTATGCAGGATTGTCCTTGATTTAACAATACTAGATAACTATCATGTTTAACTCTTTAATTTAATTTGAAACATTTATATCAATAAATATGAACACCCACTCAATTTTAATCCTTGTAAGAATCTTTATATTTATATGTAGTCAACTTTAAACATCAAACAATTGGCACCATCTCATCGCATTCTAACATCTTGGAATAAACATGCTACATCATTCCTTTTGTAAGGAGCTTGATCTTTATCTTCAATAACTAAAAAAAACTTTGACCCATTTGAATTAATATGAAATATATATATTTATGTATGAACACCTATGAACTATTATATCTCCATCTGGTCCTGATCTTTAACATCGTGCAAAAATGACTAAGTATGAGGATCATTGTTTATTTGCCTAGAAGGCTAACTTTGTATAGTCATATCTTTTACCTTGCTCACTCACATGATATCAAATTTGGACCATATGATTTAATCACATAGAATAATCCATCCATGTTTCAAACTACTCCTAAATCCTTTGCTCTTGTGAGATATAACTCCATTAATTTTCTCACTTAGATTTCTTTTTGTCATAGAGCCAAATATGTCAAGAACTATTTGGAAAGCCAACTTTGCACATTCATAAATTTTGATGTGCTTCATTACATGATCTAAAATTTAGTAAAACTAAACTAGGCATAAAACTAAATAAACCCATGTGATAATTTTCTCTTTGTAATTTTATATGTGTGAGATATGCCACCACCAAATTTCTTACTTAGCTTTTTCTTGCCTCATGAAAATTTGGCTAAGTATGGGAAAACACTATCAAACTACTTGGAAGCCCAAATTTACACATGCATATATTTTATCTCACTTAGTCACATGACCTAAGATTTATCACATATAAACTAGGTAAAAATATGATCATAACCATATGACTAACTCCTCATGACTCATCCACATGTGGTAATGGTGACATCAAAAAACTACCTACTTAAATTTTCTACCTCTAGACCCAAAATGTATAGATGAAAATAATGCTCAACTATAAAAAATACACTCATTCACACCAGCACTCATAGCTTGGAAAAAAATTTAGGGACTTCTTTCACATCCTCAAATCATCATATTCATCCTAATCATCTATAACCATGCAAACTCTAAAGATCAACCAAGCCTTCTTCCAGCATACTAGGACAACCACATTACACACTTTGTCATTATCACATAGACTATCAAGGAACTTAATCCACTCACTAGGAAACTTTCATGACATCACCATGACATCATTGATAACTCTCTAATAATGTTATCCTAGGTTGGTGGTGCACCTTTTTGATATGCATGTTTTGACTATTATAGATATCCAAAAGGCCATTATTAGACTTGTGAAAACTTGATTTAATTTTCACAAGTCATATGTGAAGGCTTCATTATATATTATATATTTTTTTACCTTAAGTTAGATCAAGGCACATTATATGACTTAGGTTCTATGATTTTTGTATAATTAATATATGATTTTATAACATTTTATCTAGGGACCAACAGACTTTGGGGTTTATTGTACATTTTACTAGTTGGATTTATGGGAAGTTTCATCTATATAGGCAAATAATGACCTCATTTTATGGATGATTCCCTCATGCACACGCAAATTTTGACATAACATCATATGGTTCATGGCATATCACATGCCATAACATTATAGATTGTGACATGGTGTGATATTTTTTAGTGCCCATACTAGGGCATGATGGATAATTAGTGTTCATGGCCAAGTAATTTTATGGAATAAGATTGAATAAATATTAAAGGGCATTATCCCTAGTGGGTGGAGCCACATCTAGTGTCTCATGTACTTAAATAGTTTAGATTTCTACATATGGTGGATCATATATTGGTTATTGCATTTTGAGCCTAACATATGATGGATGGACATGGTGAGGGTGGTTTAAGGACATCTTTAGATGTTCCCATTATATATTTTGATCAAGTGAGGTTTTTAATAAAATGATTCCAATGATAATGAGTGGATAGACTATTAGTTTTTGTACCAAAAAAATAGATACTATAGTCACCACCATGTCCACACAAATAGAGATATAATCAAGTGTTATCATAGATGTAGCTAGAGGTAGACCCATAGGGAGATCTAACAACACAATTTCCATTTATTTTGTCATTTGAGGCATATTTGTAGTAAATAATGACATGATCATGTGATTCAACTTGGATAGTATATGGGTTTGAAACCACCAATAACCATGGTACACATGAGCTGCTTGGTGGTTAAATTTATTGAGTAACTATTGGTTAATAAAAATGTATTTTATTATGATGTTTTTGATATCATGTAGATAGAGATATATTGATTTAGGGGAACAAAAAAACATATTGATCATTCATTCATGAAGTATTTGATCTTCAAATAGTAAGTGACCCCCTCTTATTAAAAACTTTAAAAAATAGATATTCTTTAAATATCAAAAATTCCCATCAAATTTCATATAAATCCATTAAAATTAGAAATATAATTGAAATAAAAATCAATATGAAAATTTATGAGCAAAGATAGAGACAATAAAACTCTAGAGTTGATAATGGATTTCACCTGATCTAGAATACATCTCTAGGTCCAACTAAAAGGTAGAACTAATCAGTTATTGGTGTAAAATATCTTTGTACATCACCTTATCACTAGTAGGGATTCTCAATATATAAATAGATATTTTGATGCTACTGAATCTATCTCTAGCTCTCGATTTGACTACTAACTCTAGATACTAGCTAATGGCTCTAACTCTAGCTACTAGCTACTAGATATTAGCTCTAGCTCTAATTATATCTCTATCTCTAAGTCTAGATATTGGTTTTGGCTCTAGCTCTTGGCTCTAGATCTTGACTCTAGCTCTTGACTCTTACTCTCAGCTCTAGCTTTTGGCTCTAGCTCTTGGCTTTGATACTCACTCTTAGCTCTAGCTCTCGACTCTAGCTCTTGTTTCTAACACTCACTCTTGGCTCATAATCTACTTGATTATTTTTAAGTCTTGTGTGTTGTTTTTCACAATTTGATTATTTCTCATACTTTTGATTGTGTTTTCAAATGACCCTTCTAGACCCTTTATATAGTTTTATGAGTCCATAAAAGGTGGGCTTAGATGATTATCCTTTCCTAATTTTAATAATATTTATAATTATCCCAAGACATATTTTAATGAGATTTAAATACAATTCATAATTTTCCCAAGACCTATTTTAATGGGATTAACAATTATCCCACTTATCATGGGATTATAATATATGTCCTTTACATGTTTTAATAAAACATTACATTAAAATTAGCACCAAATAATCTATGCTTTAATGCCTGTCTTACATTAAATTTTTCTACATGTCTCATGCTAATTTATCCACATGCCAATATTTAATTGGTCATGTTTCCACATCATCACTTTTACCAGGGTTGACCATAACTTTGACTAGCCATAAATTTCACATACAGACTTGGAATTGGTATGATCAAAATGTGTTGGAAAGCTTGTGATGATTTATACACCATGTAATTACTTTTAAAAATATTTCAAGACCATCAATTTTTATAGTTTGACCATCTTTGACCTCCTATTGACCAAACTTTGACCAATGATACTAGATCATATGATGTCTATTATTTACATTCTGAAGGTTTTTAGAATTCTCTTGGTGATCTCTACATAGTGTAATATATTTAAAGGAAACCATGGAACATCTAAAAATGTCCTCTAGATCATTCCTCCCTACTAAGAATTCTTTTATTCCACCAAAAGATGAAACATTTATTTTCTTGGTACTAGATTTGGTTATTTGCAATATCTCATTGAGATCTCTACATTAGACTCTATGGCCTCTAAAATTGTTATTATAATATGGATAGGCTATGCCATTCCTTTTCTATGGAAAATCATTAATTCACTATAAACACAACATCTCATAAAATGATCGATTTGAAAAATGCCTCTTGATGTCAAAGACACAAGTGTCTAAATGATTCGGTGACCTATTAGTGAATAAGCTATTTTGTATAGCATGGGGATAAAATAATTTGTTTTTGCTACTAGTTGCATTTCCAAAATGGTGAACTACTTATAACTATAAAATATCACCTAGTATAACTAAAGACAAAATGTTTCCCATATATGAGTCTTGAATTGTATCCTACACATTCTATCATTAGATGCAATTTCATAACAACTACTTCAGTTGAAAGTATCAAGTAGGTAAAATAAACATATCACAAATAACCTACATATATTGTTATCAACTTCATAATGGAGATAATTAAAATGTGAAAAAAACCAAGAATGATAAACCTATTACAAGATTCTCCTCATTTGGTTACTCTAAAAATATTCAAAGCTAAAACATTGGCTAATTTTCCTTTCATCAATTATTAAAAATCCCAAATATTCTTTGAAAAATTTGCATGCTAATATATAATTCCATCTATAAAAACATAAAACTAAGGAACTTATTACCAGCCCATTTTATTGGATTATCCCATTTAGGTGGTTTTATTTCCTTACTAAATATGTGGGTTGATTCATCAGTTGGTGTTAGATTAAGAACTTCATTTACCTTTGCAACAGGTCTATATTCCATCTTCATCTTACTATTTTGAGATGGATAAAGTCTTAAACACTATTCAACGTTATGTCTATTCACATGATAATGAGCAAAAAAAATCCTCTTAGCCTCTTTCATAGATGAGGAATCATATTTTCCATTTCTTGCCTCTAAACGATGAGATTACTCTTTAACACTTGCCTTATTTCTGATGAAAGACATCAACTTCCTTAACAATAACCTTCTCTTCCAATAAATATAAATAAAATGGTTATTTAACCAACAAAAAGTATATGGTAACGCTTTCCACATTTTTTGTATATCATAGCCATATTTTTTATACTAAAAGAGAGGATTAGGAATTTTAGAATTTACATAATTATGTCTAGTGCTATGCTAAGTGTAAGAATGAGGAGGTGGAATTTTATTACCTATCTTGGTTATTCATTTACACCTTTCATTATCCTATTATGATGACTTATTCCTCCACATGGAGGAATTCTATTACACTAGTGGAATAAGCACTTGGATGTTGAAAGCTTGTCTTCATCATATTTGTAACTCTCTAATTTCCATTTTCTCACTAGTGTAACCCAAAGCTACAAAATTAGGATGATCCTCGACCAATATTGGGTTTGTAATACCTTGGTTATTCTTGTGAAGACCTCTTCCATTAAAGGACATTTTAAATAATAGTTTTGAGCCAATACCTCTAGTGTGTTTCTCAAAATCACCCAAAACTACATAAAAAATTGACTGGGAGGAAGTGATACATGGTTAACTTATAGTGAAATCATTTTTCATGGTCTCTATATCTATGGTGGAATGTAACCCCTTCTTTTGTTCACAACTCTATAACTATTCCAAGAGCTCATCCTTTATTTGTAAATCAACATTCAAGTATTCAACCTCCTCTTTTAAGGAGTGAAACTTGGATCTCAAGAAGGTATTCTCATCCTATATCTATCGATTTAACACTTTGAGATATTTACGCCTTTCACACTTCAAGGCTTTACCCATAGCTATCTACAAAAACCTATATTTTTAACACAAATCACTCTACAAATAGAATATTAACAAGCCCAAATGTTTGTAAATACTAAATCAAAACCAAACTAATACATAATTAGAAGCAAATCCTACATTTGAAATACTCTATTACATAACTTGATACACAAATAGTAAGTGACCCCCTCTTATTAAAAATTATTTAAAAAAGGATTTTATTTAAATATAAAAAATTCTCATCAAATTTCTTATAAATCCATTAAAATTGAAAATATAATTGAAATAAAAATAAATACAAAATATTTATGAGAAAAAAATAGAGATAACAAAACTCTAGAGTCAATAACAAAGTTCACCCAATCTGAGCTGCATCTCTAGGTCTTGCTCAAAGGTAAAACTAGTTAATTATTGATGTAAAATCTCTTTGTACATCACCTTATCTCTATTAGGTTTTCTAAATCTATAAACAACTTTTTTGATGCTACTAACTTTGACTCTAATAACTGGCCCTAGATCTAGCTCTAGTTATTAGCTCTAGCTTTGGCTTTGGCTACTAGCTCTAGCTAATGATTACTAGCTCTATCTCTAAATTTAGATCTATCTACTCTCTCTAGCTATTGGTTACTAGCTTTGACTCTAGCTCTAGCTTTAGATATTGACTATGGCTCTAGTTCTAGCTCTAGCTCTAGCTATTAGTTGTGGCTTTGACTCTCAACTATGGCTCTAACTCTTGGCTCTCAGCTTTGGCTCTTAGTTCTATCTCTCATATCTCAGCTCTATATCTTAGCTCTTGGATCTAGCTCTAGCTTTCAACTCTAGCTCTTGGCTCTCATTCTTAGCTTTAGCACTCACTCTCAACTCTAGCTCTCAACTCTAGTTCTTAACTCTTATCTTGTCTCTCACACTCGCTCTTGGCTCAGAATCTACTTGATTATTCTTAAGTCTTGTGTGTTGTTCTTCACACTTTGATTATTGTTCACACTATTGATTGTGTTTTCAAATGACCCCTCCAGACCCTTTATATAGGTTTACAAGTCCACAAAAGGTTGGCTTGGATGATTATCCTTTCCCAATTTTAATAATATTCATAATTATCCCAAGAACTATTTGAATGGGATTTAAATAAAATTCATAATTATCCCAAGACATATTTTAATGGAATTAACAATTATCCCATTTGTCATGGGATTATAATATAAGGCCTTTACATGTTTTAATAAAACATTACATTAAAAATAGCATCAAGTAATACATTTTTTAATGCCCATGTCTTACCTCAAATTTGTCCACATGTCCCATTCTAATTTTTCAATGTTCCAAAATTTAATTGGTCTATTTTTCCACGTCATCACTTTTACCAGGTTTGACCATAATTTTGAATAGCCATAACTTTTGTATACAAACTCTGAATTTATCTATTCAAAATGTGTTGGAAATATTGTGATGGGTTCTATGCTATGGAACTGGTTCAAAAATATTTAAAGACAATCAATTTTTATAGTTTGACTAGCTTTGAATACATGTTGACCAATTTTTATTGATGATAACTAGAGCATATAATGTCCACTTTTCACATTCCAACAGTTTTTGGAAAGATTTTAGTGATCTCTACACAATGGACCATTTTTAAATAAAACCATGAAACATATAAATATATCCTCCATATTAGTATTTAGGTGATGTATAGGTGTATTAGGTCTTAAAACATTCCTTAGAAGGTAATTGAGTCTTTAAAATCACTAGGTACATTGGTGTTTGGTATTGCTAGCTTTGGGAGCTTTTCCCATCAAAACACTATTTTGAAAATTTGAAATATGTAAGTGTGTTTTGAATTACTTTTGTGTATTGTCAAGGGTGTCATGATTAAGTGAATGTTTTTTCTAGGTCTTAAGTGAGTCTAGGTGTGTATAAAGTAGATGGCTTGCATACAAGACATGATAAAATGATAAGAAGCAAGAATTTTTAATGTAACTATCATATGAGAGTTAGTTGACTTAAGAGGTAGTTATGAGAAAGGCAATTTTTATATATGGAATGAGTTTTGGATTGATTTGGAGAGTAGTGTCATATAATTAAGGTAGTTAATAGGAAGTTAGATAAGGATTCTGATAGTTAGATGTATGGTGGAGAACTTGAAAGAATGAAAAAAAAAATGAAAATGCCTTTGTATTCTTCTCTAAGGTAGAGTTTTTAATGTAGATACACAAAAATCAAGAAAAGATGCAAAGTTTGAAGTAATTTCAATGTCTACCTATGTTAATTTTTTGTTTATGGATGTATATGTGATATATTAATACTCTTAATATCTTTGAGGAATGGTACTCATGTAGAGTAAGTTATAAAAATTAGTTATTTTCATAACGATGTTCAAGTTTCCTGAAGTCATTGACAACTACTAGCAAATAAAGAAAGGCCCTACTCAAAGTAAGTGTATTGAGCTTCTGTGTAATCTTAAAGAGATTCAACTATATAAGTTTTTATTCATACATGTATCTTTGTATTTGAATCTAACAAGGAAATAGAGTGCAAGATAATTATGTGTACACCCTATTTTCAAAACCTAGTCATGTTACTATTATTACTTGGATTTTCACCCTTTGAGGAGATGTCTTAGTTATCCTCATCTAAGTGGCACAATTGAAACACCTCTAGGTTGTGGGTAGCCTAAAGATGAGGTTAATCTCTAAATAGGGCTAGCTCCCTTGATGTACCACTTGTAGATCACTACTACACCTATGCTTGTAAGGAAAGGGAGAGAAAACTGAAAGTAAACTATCCTAAAGGTGGTGATACACCAGATTGGTTGATGACTACCAACCAACTGCATGTCACATAAGAGATTGAGAGACTAACTAAACATACACTTCTCTAATTTGAATCTTCTTACATTAATATTTCATTATAAGGTTGTGATGAATGTTTAGGTTAGGGGGACTAGACAAATGACCTATAATGTCACTATTTGAATAGACTAACTCACTCAACCTTGACACTTCACATAAAACTTTACATGACTTGTAATAAGAATATTTCAAGCTGAAAATAGATGAGAGATTGAGACAAAAATTCTAAGGAAACAATAATCATCACTAAGAAAGATCAATCATTCAAGTGAACACACTATGAATAGTCATAGAAGAGGTAAAATTAGTAGTCTTTATTGATGTTATGGTATGAAAATGACTAGGGCTTCACCATACTTATGTGGACCCTCATTTACAAAGTCTAAATTGGCTAGTTCTTATAAAACTTTAAAGAGAGAAGAGAATATAAGAGAGAAGTCCAAAGGTCACAAGGCCACTTATCAAGATAAAAAATGAGTTACATGTGCATGAGAAGGGAATGTGAAATTTATCATGAAAATTTAAGAAGTACAACTATCAACCCAAGTCATGAAACTCTTGAAATATGGTGTAGGAGTTATCTTTCTGCATAAGGAAACTACCTTCATCATTCATCCCTATTTAAATTTCCCAAAACTGACTAGAGATAGGTCTAATGATTTTACTAAAATGTGAGGGTTTTATACACGCTTATCCAAGCATTGGTTGTATTCCCAGTCATCTAGAATCTTCTAAAAATGAATTATCACTGCTTGCACTCATAGAAAACTCCTCTTTTAGTCAACCCTCACACTTGGCTTCCAAAAAGAAATCAATTTTCCATGAAAATTCATACAATGGAGTGGGTAACATTTGGAAATACTCTCTATGGCCTTAAAGTCATCAGGCACACCTTAGAATCAATTTACTTGAAGCTTTTACCCTTCTCACTATCATGTTCACTATGCCATTTTTGACTGGCTGAGATGAGAGATCTTGTAGGAACACTTATTATTTTTTACAAGGAATTAAATTAACATGGGGAGTTATATTAGGTCTCAATATTCTTTGCAATGTTTATCTCATCTCTTGAAACCTCCTAGTACCTACACAATGCATAAAATAGTCAAAAAAAGCAAATTTGTACCCTATCTATATAGGTATGAAACACCTCAAGTTGATGGGAAGGGTCATTAGGAAGTCCTTATAAACCTTTATATACTTTTATGACCATTCCATCCCATTAGAATTTATCTCCATCCTCATTTTATTAATTAGGTCCTTTCTAAGGATTTATAAAGGTTTTATGTAGTTTTGACCTTTAGTGATGTTTCATAAAGGTCCGACATTCAAATATAAAATTAATTCCAAAAAAATTATGTTCAAGGCCATTAAATTTATGTTCATGACCCTATCTAAACTTTCCTATCTCCTTGAGTCTCTATGGAAGGTTTTGAGGTAGATATGAGCTTCCAAAATTTTCCACTCAAACTCTCTTCTCCATTTCCTATAGGTTTGACTTGTCTCTGAGTCCAAAAATGGATTATTGATTATTTTTTTTCAATTTGAAAATTTTTACACATTTTAAATGACCCTATGATCATTATCCAACATCTTATAATTCATATATAAGTTTATAAATGTAAGTGACTTCCCATTTAGACACTAGGACAAAACCATGCCTAATAGGTTTGACTGCAAGTTTGATGGTCTAGACCATATTTTTGGGATTCCTCCCTCTTTGAGATGTTTCCATGTTTTCACTATATGTGTTTAAAATCCACAAACCTCTTTTAAATGTCTAACTATCCCATAACTCACTTGACCATTACCATTCTAAAAAACTATAGGGTTTGTGCATAAAGGGAGTGCCCTACATTTGAGACAAAATATAGGTAACTTACCATATTCTCTAAAAAAATTAATATTATGTGGTCTTATGAAATTGGTGATGACCTCCCACACAAAAATTCATCCTTTGATCAGGTAATTAGACCTTATAATTCATTCAAAATTCAAGATAGATTATAGGTAAGCAGACTGTGCACAATATTTCTTAGTAGGGACTATGTGTTTCCTAATTAAACCCTTCGCTCTACTTTTTTTATATTTTAAAAAGAATATGTATACCCTCATTTTAATAATTAATATGCTTCAGGTCTATTCATCACTTTAACTCTTTACATACTCCTTCCCATACCTTGAACTCTCAAGACTATATGTACAAATTCTTGACTATATTTCTTGTTTTAGAGGGTACCCTACATATTATTAGCTTAGAGGAAACATTCATAGGATTATTTATAATCTCTTAGGTTCATTAAATTTATATTGGGACCCATATTCTTTGTGATTATACAGTACAAGCATCATAACATCACTCTTTATCTCACTTTGGCATATAGTCAAACACAGTCAATTATATTAGAATGAGTAAGGTCATGTAGGTTTAATTTATTTTGAAATATGTTTCACATCCCCTTGGGATCCTATAATTAACTTTAAATCATCTTCCACTATCCCAAGTTGATATCTCCATGCTTAAGCCCACTTCATGAATGGTGTAAGAGCTAAATTCTGATGTAGGTGAATGTTCATAAAGGTAGGGACATCTATAGGTGTGTATGAGAAGAAAATAACAATATATATAATTATATTTAAGTGGATTTTATATCATAAATAATGATTTAAACTATTTGGAAACATTCAACTATGGTGTTATAGTCTATTTTGCAACTTTGGGTGAAAAAGGTCTCTTTTGGATCAAAATCTTGTAGATGATCATGACTAAGTTTAGTACATAAAAATGCAACTTTGGGATTCTCAATAACCAACATTAACTAGTAATATTCCCTTAAATATTTACATATATATTTCCTTTTATGGAAGATACAAGTTTTAGTCATTTAGATACACAAAAACTATTATAAACCTTGTAATATGGCCTTGACAAAAATCCTCAGACCTCTATTTTGTGCTTTTGTGGATTTGATCCCTGAACATAGTCATTGCTTTTTACAAAATGGTTTACACTTATATTTTACAATTAAAAACCCCAAATATGTCTATGAAGATCAACCCACATTCTAGGATTTGAAAGGAATCTTTACCATGCTCCAACATTCCATATAAATACCTTCAAGGCTCTGTGATGTCACCTGTAGGTGAACATTTTCACATATAGGTAGTCAATACAAATTTGGATAGTGAGAAAGAGATATATTTTGGTGATAAATCATATGCCCTAACCAATATTTCCAATGTACTGTCATCACTATATAATATTGAAACATTTATCAATACTTCCCTTTCAACATGACATTCTCTAGAGGGCACCTATAGGTGTACTTGAGTAGTATGCATGTAGTGAAACTAAAATTATCCATGTACAAATGGGAACTTATTTAAAATTAATTAATATCTTCATAAAATTATTTTCATATAAAATCATGATGTGTTATATATTTGGATAAGTTCATACATCCCACTTTGATATCTTCACTTCTTGTAGGCACCTATAGTGCATATCTTTATTTTATCATTATGTGTATCATATAGGTACAAGAACATTCCATTATTATGAAAAGTGGAGGTTCTTATTTGAATATATTTATATTATAATATTTTAAATATCATTATATATTTTTTACACTTCCATGAATAATGTTAAATAGTCCATACACATGATTCCCTATGACTGCAAGTGAGAATAAGTGAGTTGACTATGAGTAGCAAGATTGAAAGCTAATTAAAGTATGGTATGATAAAACCAATCATATAAGGAGGTAAATCTTATGGAATTAATACATGTGAAACATAATAGTCCATATACATGATACCTCTATTGAGAACCAACATTCTACAAATAAGGAAAACTTTGATTGAAACCTCACATGGTGACACCTTCCTACAACATGAGATGACTTGCTCATCAAAACACCATGAAACATGAAACCAAGAATGAAGAGAATTTTATAATATATCCAAAATAATATGGAGTCAACATCACTAATTTTATTGTATTAACTTTTCCAAAATAGAGAAAAACTTATAGGGCATAGGAAATAGTGAGAAAAAAAACACAGTCAACTTGTTAGAGATGGTTCATAAAGCATGGATGACCAATACTTGAAATATTGTTATGAAAATAAATATTTACAAGTTTAATTTCACCCAATAAATTAATTTGATCTAAAACCTCCTCAACTATTTCTACCAAGAATAAACCTACTTGGATTCGTATCCTTTGAGGAGATGTCTCAGCTCTCCTCATCCAAGTGGTAAAATTAAAACACCTATAGGTTGTGGGTAGCCTAAGAATGAGATGAATCTCTAGATAGGGATGTATCCCTTGATATACCACTTGTATATCACTACTACACCTATGATTATAAGGAAGAGGGAGAGAAAATTTAAATTAAACTATCTTAAAGGTGGTGATACATCAAATTCATTAATGAATACCAACCAACTCCTTATCACACATTAGATAGATAGACTAACTAAACATACACTTATGCAATATGAATATTCTCACATTATTGTTTCATTATGAGGTTTTGATGAATGTTTAGTACATAAGGACTATAAAAGAGGCCTATAATGTCACTATTTGAATATACTAACTCACTCAACCTTTAAACTTCATAGAACACTTTAAATGACCTACAAGAAGAAGCATTCAAGATACAAATAGGTGAGAGAATGAGACAACAATTCTAAGGAAACAATAGTCATCACTAAGAAAGATAAATCATTTAAGTAAACACACTTTTAATAGTCATATAAGAGGTAAAATTAGTATTCTATATTTATCTTATGGTATGCAAATGAGGAGGGCTTCACCATACTCAGGTGGAACATCTTTTACAAAGGCCAAAATGGATAGTTATTATAGAACTTGAGAGGGATAAGAGAAGAGATAATTCCAAAGGTCACAAGTATAGTTTTCAAGATGAAAAAATGAGTTACATGTGCATGAAAAGGAAATGTGAAATTGATCATGCAAATTCAAGAAGCACAAGTGTCAACCCAAGTCATGAAACTCTTAAAATGTGGTATAGGAGTTCTCATTCTACACAAGGAAATTGCCTTTATCATTCATCCATATTTGAATATTAAAAAAATAACTAGGGATAAGTCTAATTATTGAAATAAAAGGGAAGGGTTATGTACATGCTTATCTATTCATTGGTTGTATACTTAGTCATTTGGAATCTCTTAAAAATGAGTTATCACTACCTACACTCAAAGACAACTCCTCTTTCAGTCACCCCTCACACTTGGCTTATAAAAAGGCATAATTTTTACATGAAAATTTATAAAATGGATATTATTATACTTATAAATACTCTTCATTGCCTTAGAGGCATTAGGTACACCTTAAAATCAATTTACTTTAAGTTTTTCACCCTTCTCACTATCATGTTCACTATGCTAGTTCTGACTGGCTGAGATGAGATCTCTTGTAAGAACACTTAGTATTTTTTACAAGGCATGAAATGGACATGTAGAGTTATATTAAGTCTCAGTATTCCTTAAAAAGTTTATTTCATCTCTTTAAACCTCCTAGAACCTACATAATGCACAAAATAGTCAAAAAAAGTAATTTTGTACCCTATATGTACAGGTATGAAACACCTCAAGTGGATGGGAAGGGTCATTTGGGATTCCTCTACAACCTCCATATACTTTAATGGAAATTCCATCCCATTATAATTTATCTACATCCTCATTTTCTCAATCAAGTTCTTTCCAAGTGTTTGTAAGGGTTTTAGGTAATTTTAACCTTTAGTGATGTTTCATAAAGGTCTAATGTTCAAATCTCAACTTAATGCCACAAAATATATGTTAAAGACTCTATCTAAATTTTCCTATCTCCTTGAGTCTCCATGCAAGTTTTCAAGGTAGATATGAGCTTCCAAATTTTCCCAATTGAACTCTCTTCTCTATTTATTATAGGCATGTGTTGTCTCTGAGTCCGAAAATTGATTCCTAATGTTTTTTATACAATGTGGAAGTTTTTAGACATTTTAAATGACCCTATGAACATGATCCAATATGTTATATTGCATATATAAGGATATAAGTGTAAGTTATTTCCCATTTGGACACTGAGACAAAACCCTACCTAATAGGCTTGACTACAAGTTTAAGGGTCTAGGCCATCCTATTGGGATTCCTCCCTCTATGAGATGTTTCCATGTTTTCCATATATTTTCAAGGTCCAACCATCCCCTAACTCACTTGAGCATTTCCATTATAAAAAACTATAGGGTTTGTGCATAAAGGGAGTGCCCTTTATCTGAGATAAAATAGAGGTCACTTCCCTTATTCTCTAAGACTAAATGAATATTTTAGGGTATTATGAAAGTTTTGAGTACATTCCAGACAAAAATTAAGTATTTTATCAAGTCATTATACCTTCCAATTCATTCAAAATCCAAGACAAACTGTAGCTAAGCAGACTATGCACAGTGTTTCTTGGTATGGACTATATGTTACTTGATTAGACCTTTATATATACTTTTTTTATATTGTAAATATATTATGGAAACCCTCATTCTCATGTTTAATGTAATTTATTTATATTCATCACTTCAACTCTTTACATACTCCTTCCCATACCTTGAACTCTCAAGACTATATGTACAAATTCTTGATTGTATTTCATGTTTTAGAGGGTACCCTACATATTATTAGCTTATATTGAATGTTCATAGGCTTATTTATAATATATTAGGGTCATTAAAAATCTATTTGGATCCATTTCCTTATTTTTTATTCAATATAAACATCATAACATCACTCTTTAGCTCATTGTTGCATATAGTCAAACATAATCAACTATGTTGGAATGAGTAAGGTCTTGTAGGTGTTAATTTATTTGAAATAGGTTTTAAATCCCATTAGTATCCTTTAAGTCATTTTAAATAATCTTCCATTATCTAAGGTTGATGTCTCCATGATTAAGTCCACTTCATGAATGGTGTAAGAGCTAAAGTTTGTTGTAGGTGAATGTCCATAAAGGCAAGGAAACTTGTAGGTGTGTATGGGAAGTAAAACAAAATATATCAATCTCCTTAAGAGGTTTCTAGTTCATAAATACTCATTTAAATTTTTTTTAAACATTTAAATATGGTGGCATAGTCTAGTTTATAACTTTGGGTGAAAGACGTCTCTTTTGGATCAAAATATTATAGATGATACTCACTAAGTTTAGTGCATAAAAATGTAACTTTGGGCTTCTCAAAAACCAACCTCCACTAGTCATTTACACTTAAATATTTCCATATATTTTGTCATGTATGGAATGTATAATGTTTATTCATTTAGATACACCAAATCTCTTATCAACCTTGTAATATGACCTTGACAAGTATCCTCAAACCTCTATTTTGTGATTTTTGGAATCTGATCCCTAAACATAGTCATTACTTATTCCAAAATGGTTTACACCTCCATTTTCCCATTTGAAACCTCAAATAGGTATTTCATGATCATCCCACCCAAATTATATGATTTTAAAGGAATATTTACCATGCTCCAAATTTCTATATAAGTACCTTCAAGGCTCTGTGATGTCACATGTAGGTGAACATTTTCACATATAGGCAATGGATACAAATTTGGATAGTGAACAAGAGATACATTTTGGTGATAAATCCTAGGCCATAAAAAATATTTATAATGTAATCTCATCACTCTATAACATTGAAACACCTATAAATACTTCTAACATGACATCCTTTATAGGGAACCTATAGGTGTACTTGAGTTGTATGTAGACAGTGAACTTGAAATGATCCATGTACCAAGGTGATTGGATTTATAGTTAATTAATATATTCCTAAAATTATTTTCATGAAACATCATGATGTCTCAATTATTTTTATAAGTTCATAAATCCCACTTTGATGTTTTCACTTCTTGTAGGTGCATATTTCTATTATATAGCTATGTGTATGACTAAGGTACAAGCACAATCCCTTATTATGGCAAGTAGATGTTCTTATTTTATGATCTTGATATGATAATATGTTTAATATCATGGTATATTTATTAAACTTGCATTAATAACGTTAAATAGGTCCATACATGTGATTCCCTATGATTGCAAGTGAGAATAAGCAAGGAATTGATTGTGAGTAGCAAGACTAAAAGTTGATCAAAGCATGGTGTGATGAAACCAATCATGGAAGGAGGGAAATATTATGGAATTAAGACATTTTAAGCATAATACTAAATGTACATGATACATATATATATAACCAACATTCCACAAACAATGAAAACTTTGACTAAGACCTCACATGGTGACACCTTCCTACAACATGAGATGACTTGCTCATTAAAACACCATGAAAGATGAAACCAATCATGAATATCTTAATTTTTAGCTATATAATCTGAAATTTTCATATGGTATTTAAATTCTTAATATTTAATCTGACCTCCTGGACATTTTAAGGATAACTAAGACACTTAGACACTTGGACACCTTGAAACGCATGCCACTTGCATTTATAACCAATAAATTGACTCTAAAAGACATAAGGATAAAAAATGATTAATACCAAGGCTAATATAGAATTAAATTACATAAAATGAACTATAAAATATACCATGACAAAATATTAGATCGCTAGACATCTAAAAATCAAGTTTTCACCTATAGGGGTCCCAATTTGACCTATAGGGTCAAATTTGGTCAACAATTACTTTAATTAAATGGTTGATCAAGTAATGAGATGGAATATATGATGGTATAAAGACAATGTATAAATTAATAAAGGAGTGAATAATACCTTTGATAAACCTTTTAAAGATCACTAGTAAGTGTGAGTGTATAGTTAACCCCTATTTTGATAAACATAATTGACTGTATCAAAATAAACCATAGAATTTCCTATTTCGAATGAATTTTGAGATTGATAAAGAAGTTTTAGCTATTATAAAAGGTTTAAATAGTGTTATAATACCTTATTCAATTCTCAGGTATTTTTTAAAATATTAAATATTTTTGTGAGACGTTTAAGAAGGCTCATGAGCCTGTGATAGAGCCCAAAAACCCTCGTTTAGGGTTGGAACATAAAAAAGTGAGATTTATTGTGATTGAACTAATGAAAATTCAAAAAATATGGTAGTTTGAAATAAATTGATGTGGAAAAGTAAATTTTTGATGTTTTATCTTAGAATGGACATTATCTATACAAACACAGTTGATTATATTGTTGATAGGGCTAGATAGGCCTAATAAGGGCTAGTTAGATAGAGGAAGCACTTAGAAAAGTGGTTAAATAAAGGAGTTAACCCATGAAAATTTATAGAGAGAATATTTAATATATAGAGTGATTATTAGTGTCATAAAATTTGAAATATCAAAAAGTAATAGTCTGTACAAGTCAAAATAGTAAAAAAAAAAGCTAGTAACATTAAATAGAGGTTGATAGTTTAACATGTCAAGTTGGATGATGAGGTTATAAGGGTTTTTTAGGCCATTTAAGAAATTTTTTTTAATACTTAATTAGTATATCCAAATTTATATATTTCACATATGAAACCCTAATCAAGATATAGAGGATTTGGCCAAGTCTAGTTAAGTCTAGTGAACAAGATTGGGAGGAGAGATTGAGAGTGGATAGAATGAGTTTAAGGGTTGAAGATTAAAATGTTTTAAGGTTATAAATGCATATTGAATTATTAAAGAAAAATTATCAATGATATTATTTCATGATAATGGTTTCAAATTATTGAGAAATTTGATAGATAAGACAAGGAGAAGAAGTTTGAATGCATGTTTTGTGTGTAAGTGTTAGAGCTTGGGTTTGTAGAGGATGAGAA
This sequence comes from Torreya grandis, assembly GCA_037957365.1. NCBI lineage: Eukaryota > Viridiplantae > Streptophyta > Pinopsida > Cupressales > Taxaceae > Torreya > Torreya grandis. The sequence goes on from JARHVA010002058.1 coordinate 2,608,382, forward strand.
AGTTTATCTACATCATTTGGTATTATAGCATGATTTTATTTGGGTAGTATTGAAGGATAGTCATAAAAAAATTGTATATTATTTTTTTGGTTTTCATTTGATATTTTTGTTATGATTTGAAGATAATGTGCAAGTGTGAATGAAGGTAAAGAATGGTATCCTACCCTAAATCCATTAAGGATTGATAGAGAGTGAAATATATTTATAAGGCTCAAGAGGGAGATCAAAATTGATATTTAGGAGAGAGGTGTCTTATTGAAGTGACAAGAGAGAGAGAGACCTAAGAGAGTTCATATTGAATGATAAAGACAAAAGTGAGAGGTCATGATGTGGCAAGTGAGAGAAGACTTGTTGGAGAGACTAGGTCTAGATGAGACTAGGAGGTTAATACATATATTAGTTAAGATGAGGAAAGAGAGAGAAAAGAGGGAATATGACAAGATTGAAATAATCTATGATAAATAGAAGAAGAGAATAGAGATGAAGAAATAAATGTAAGAGGTGAGACAATAATTAGATGGGTTTTTGGTTATGATAAAGCCGACAAATGAAATGGATAACCCATATTATGGATGGGTGATGAAAAATAAGGAATTAAAGTGGCCAATAAGGCAATAAAAAAAGACAAGGAAAGTGAAATAAATGGGAGAGGAAAGATAAAAAAAGGTTTTCTTACAAGCAACTCAAAATTGAGATCAAGAAGTATAGAATGAATGATTAGTATAGTGATCAAGATAAATAATGCCTTGAGGAATATTTGAGTGAAGAACAAGTAGATAGTTGCAGCTAGATAAATGAAGGGAAGGAAAAATAAGAATATGATTAGATTTAAGACCCATTTTAAGGCTTGAAAATTTAGTTATAGTTAATGGATGAAGGTTTATAATCTAATTCTCAATTTTATTTATGAGAGTGCTGATCAGTTAGAGGCAGAATGGGCAGCCTTAAAAAGAGAATTTCATGATGAAAAGGTGGAGAATGAAGAGGAAATGTAGGTTGTATAAGTTGAGGATTTTGTGAAAAAAGACAAAGAGCATGGAAAATAAGCATTGATGATAGTATAGGAGCAAAATTAATCCATAGAGCCTTGTAGAGGCTTAATTTCATTGAGATAAAATGTAGGCATGAGATTTCCATTATTTTTGCAATAATAATGAAGATATTAGTAGACGGAGCTGAAGGTATAGGTGTTTTAGTAGTGTTTTTAGGTATATATAACACATATATTAGAGGCAAAGAGTAAAGGAATGCACAAGAAGTTTTAATTGGTGAAAGAAAACAAGGAAGAATATTCTTTGACCAAGGTAAGAATGAGCAAAAAGTGGAGTAGTTAAAGTATGGTAGAGTAGAAACAGAAAGGGATGAACCAAGGATCATGAATTGAAAGGAACAAAAAAAAAGTACAATAGGCTATTAGATCCCAATTGCTTACTTCCCTAGGAGTATGATGCAAGGGAATCAAACAACATATTGATCATTCAGTCATGAGGGATGTATTTAGGTGATGTATAGGTGTCTTAGGTCTTAAAACATGCATTAGAAGGCAATTTATTTTTTAGAAGTCACTAGGTAGGTTGGTTTTGGGTGTTGTTGGCTTTGGGATATTTTCTTACCAAAACACTATTTTAAAAATTCAAAATATGTATGTGTGTTTTGAAGTATTTTTGTCTATTGTCAAGGGTGTCATGATTAAGTGAATGTTTATACTAGGTATTATGTGAGTCTAGGTGTGTATAAATTAGATGTATTATGTACAAGACATGATAAAATGATAAGAATCAAGAAGTTTGAATGTAACTATCATATGAGAATTAGTTGACTTAATATGTAGTTATGAGAAAGGTAATTTTTGCATATACAATGATTTTTGGCTTGATTTAGAGAGTAGTATCATATAATTAACATATTTAATATGAATTTAGATAATTATTCTGAGAGGTATAGGTATGGTGGGGAACTTGAAGGAATGAAAACAAATGCAAAGGCCTTTGTGTTCTACTCTAAGACAGAATTCTTAATGTAGATACACAAAAATCAATAAAATATGCAAATTTTTATGTAATGTCACTATGTCCCTATGTTTATTTTGTGTTTAGTTATGAATATGTGATATATTAATACTTTTAATTTCTTTTGTGAATCGTATTCTAGTAGAGTAAGTTGCAAGAATTGGTGATTTTCAGAACTATGTTTAAATTTCCTAAAGTCATTGAAAACTACTAAAAAATGAAGAAAGGCCCTACTCAAGGTAAATTTATTCATAATATATGTAAATTTAAATATATTAATTTTAATAAGTTTTTATTCATATATGTAACTTTGTATTTGAATCTAACAAGGAAATAGAGTGCAAGACAATTGTGTATACCCTATTTTGAAAACTCAATCAAGTTATTTTAATTAAATGGTGGTGGTATAATTAAAAAATATAAATTCATCAAGGAGGTAATAATACCTTCGATTAACCTTTTAAATACAACTAGTAAGTGTGAATGCATAGTAAACCCCTATTTTGAGATAGACAATTGGCTGTGCTAAAACAAATTGTGGAATTTTCTGTTAGAATGAGTTTAGAGATTGATCAAGAATTTTTTGCTATTGGAAAAGATTAAAAGAATTTTATCATACCTGATTCATGTCTTAGGAAGTTTTTAAAATAATATATATTTCTATGAGACATTTAAGAAGGCTCTCATGCCTACGATAGAGCCCTAAAACCCTAGTTTAGGGTTGGGAGATAAAAAGTGAGATTTATTGTCATTGACCTAATGAAAATTCAAACATTTGGTAGTTTTAAATACATTTATGTTTAAAAGTATAATTTTTTCCTTGGTACATCTACTTTCTATACAAACATAGTTGACTATATTGTTGAAAGATCTAGATAGGCCTAGTAAGGGTTAGTTAGATAGAGGAAGCACCTAGAAAAGTGGTAAAATGAAGGATTTATCCCATGAAAATTTGTATGGAGAATATTAAAGATAGATTTTATTCATTAATTTCATCAAATTTTCAAGATAAAAAATTACCAGTTTGTATAAGTCAAAATAGTAACAAAAAGGCTAGTAGCATTGAAGAGAAGTTGAGGGTTAAACATGTCAAGTTGGAAGTTGAGGTTATGATGGTGTTTTAGGAAAGTTGAGACAAGTTATTAAGGCATAAATTTAGTTATAAAAGTTTGTATATTAAACATATGAAACACTAATCTATATATAGAGGATTTGGCCAAGTTTAGTGAAGGCTAGTGAATAATATTGGAAGAAGGAAAGATTAAGAGTAGATATAATGAGTTGAAGGGTTTAAGATTGAGATGTTTAATGGTTATAAATGAATATTAAGGGACCTAAAGAAACATTATAAATTATATTATTTCATGATAATGGTGTCTAAGTGTTGATCAAGTTGATAAATAAAACAAGGAGAAGAAGTTTGAATGCAAGTTTTATGTGCAGGTATTAGAGCTTGGGTTTGTATACGATAAGAGAGTTTATTTGCATAATAAATGATTTGATAGATTCATTATTTTGGAGATATATATGTGAGATATATATTAATTTTTGTTCTTTCATTTTATATATTCTATAGTGGATAATACCTTATGGGATACTATAGTATAGATAATTGACCATGATATATTGGATAACATGCTACTACACCATGATAATACATTTATGGCTGATACCATGGTAAATTTATCACTTACATATGTTAATTGGTTTTAATTGCCCAATGATATATATATATATATATATATATATATATATATATATATATATATATATATATATATATATATATATATATATATATATATATATATAAGGAGTTGGTCAAGGGGAGTTACTAGTGTGGTAGTCACTAGTTGAGGAGAGAGTTGCCCATTTGATACAATTAGACAATTGACAATAATTCAATCTCAAGTGGATAATTTACAATATTAGGTTGATGGGATTAAATAATATATGTATCCATTATAAAAAAATGTTAAGATAGGGAATTCACATGCTTCTATGAGTAGTGTAGCATGTCCTCATGATATACCTCATCCATAAAACTAGATTTTGTATTATGATTGTTTCAGTTTGTATCAAAATTTGAGCCATATATATAGAGAGATATGTGTTTGTATGACTCATGGATGTTATGTATGCATTTTATTTCTAGAATTGTTTTTTATTTCTTTATGCTATGATAAAAATGTATGATGTATGTGTTATTATTTTATAGAAAATGTAAAAATATGCATGGTCAAAATATTGATAAATAAGAAGAATTAAAAAGTGAAAATTTTAAATTAAAAAAAAATTTATAAATGAGAACACCAATAAAGAAATGTCAAAAATATGTAGATTTAATTTTTTTCAAATGTATAAGAAAACATGAGAAAGTAAATTAAAAAACAAGGATATGTTAAATAAGAGAAATATCAATATAAGAGCATAAAACACTATATATGTAAAAATACAAAAGAAAATTAGTGTTTGTGTTAATATATAATAACCATTTATGGACATGTAAAAAATATGGTGCATTGGGTCTATGGGTTATAAGTGTATTTTATGAGGAAGGCCTAGTCCTATACTAGATCTTATATTGTAACTCACAAGAGGAAAACCAATGAGATGGGTAAGTTAAAAAAGTTGGAAGACAAAAAGGGGCCTACCCTAGACATGATTTTTCTTAAATTTTATAAATCTAAAATTGTGTAGATAATTTGAGATATCTACACTCCAAATTTGAAGATGGTGTAAGAACATGAAATGTACAATTTTTATCTTAGTTTCCAAAACACTATTTTTTTTAAATGGTTAAGTCTAACTAGGTCAAACATATAAAATTTCAAGAGGAACTCCTATTTTTTATAATAAAATAGAGTAGATAGATGACCATGTGGTGTACTATTTTTTTAGTAGTATTTATTATTACTAGAAACCCTTTGGTGAACATTTAGATAAGATCTTATAGTTTGTGACATTTTTTTTTTCAATGAATACTTTTTTATGAAATTTTAAGTAAATAGATCCTAGAAATTGAAAACATAAATGGATGGCCATCCATGTGGTATGACTAACTACCTCAATTTTTTTTTTTTGAATGTGTTAAATTAGGCCTAGTTTGTGACCATATAACTTATTTTTCACTTGGATCAATGAAAACATTTACATAAACATGTATAGTCATGTATATTTGCTGCATGAAGTAGCCTAAAAAAGGTATAGTTATAAATCAACATAGTTTGACACCTTAAATTAGTCTTAAAATTATAAAAATCATATTTTTGGAAAGAGGAGAGAATGATCATCATGATGGTATTAAGTTTTTGAATTTTACCATTGAAATTTATAGTGATTTGGATATCAAAGTTTAATTTTGTTGTTTTTAGTAAAATGCTCAAACTCGACTATAGATTGATAGGTCCAAGCCTTTGGCTCAAGAATCCAAGCCATTCTCAAGCTAAAAGATTTGGTGTTTAATTTAAAATTCAAATAGCATGATCACATTAATAACATGTTCACATCAATAGATAACAAGATCATGTTAGTAACACGATTATGTTAATATATAATGCAATCACATTATTATAAAAGTAAAAATGTGATCACATTATTGTTATTTGACATAGAAAAGCATGTGAACATGAACATGAAGCCAATCTTGACTTGAATATCATATTTACTACTCTAAATGTCAAGCATAAGTTTACATTTTTAAAATTATAATTTAAATTTGTTTTAGTATATATAATAAATTAGGGTCACTCTATAGCTGATAAAGTTGGTCCCATAACTACACACCTTACGATGTGGAAAATGATTTTTCAAAATCTAATATGGTTAGTACTTAGTCATTTTTAGAGTCTAAGAATTGAAATTAGGGATTTTAGGAAATAAATTTCATAATTTATGTCCATTTTTGGTAAACATATAGTAAATTTTTATGTTTTTATGTCTTCTGGATTGATTCTTAGCATTTCTAGGAGTCCTAACCAAAATTGAAGTTTTAAACCACTCACTTTGAACTTGATCCAAAGTGGTATGATTAGGGTATCATAAGTCACATTAATGACTTAGACACAAAAAAACCACTTTATGTTAATTTCACTTTTTCATCATCCCTCCATCATCCATGACCATTTCTTTCTCATCCCTCATTATTCCTAATCACTCTCTCATCATTTTTAATTTTCCATAATCACTCCTTCATTGACCCTCACTATCCCTAGTTAGTCATCTATAATCACTCCTTTATCACCCATAATCACTCTTCCATTAACCCTCACTATCGCTTATCATTCCTAATCACTCTTTCCTCACCCATCATCATCCCTAATCATTATTTATTCATCCCTCATCATCCTTAACTACTTCCTCATCATTTTTCATCATCCCTAATCACTCCTTCCTCATACCTAATCAATCCCTCATTTAATTTAATTATCCATCATCACCTCTAATCACTCAATCTTATCATCCCTAATCATTCCTTAATTGATTATAAACATATCTCATCATCCCTAATCATTCCATCCTCATCCCTCACAATCCCTAATCATTATTTCATCATCCTTCATCATCTTTAATCACTCCTTCATTGACTGTCACCATCCCTCATCACTCCATCACTAACCCTCACCATCCCTCATCACCACTAATCACTTCCTTATCATTTGACATAAGTATATACTCTAAAGGTATCTTTTATTCCAATAATATCTTGTGTAATCCTTTCTAATAGAAATTAAATCTCTTATAGGACTTGTTATGTTTTCAATACCCATTTATTATAGTCAATTTTTTTACTATATGAATTGGATGATCTTCCAAATTTATAGTCAAGTAACATAAGTACTAACACAAAATAAAGTCTAAATTTTAGTTCATTGAATTATCTTTATTTTATATCTGACTACATGAAAAATTATTTAGTTACACCTTTGGTAGTTTGGTTCAAAGGATAAAAACTAAACACAAATCTGGTGTATAATTTTATAACTCTGATAAGATTTGAATCTATTCAAATTTTATTGTTTTTTCACATTCTTGTATGATTTAAATATTATTCAAGTTCAAAAATAAACTCCTTGTGTGTAATTTATCCTAAATATTTTATCTCTTTCATTAAAAATGAACATTTATTCATTTTAACATAAAACATTTTTTCTACAAAATGTGAAACACTAGTTCAACATGGTGTAGATGTTCATGCCATGTTTTCTTAATTCAAGATGTCAACAAGGTAGATTAAAAAAATGACATAGTTAAAGGGCCAGAGGATTTATTTCAACATATTAATGAATAAATTCTCTACATTAGTTAACATAAAAATCATAACCAACTAGTAAATCAATCCTTTATTTTTAAGACTATATTTCAAATGTCTATAGGTTCAACATGAATATAATGATACCCAAAATTAAGATCAATTATGGAAAAGAATTCTACACCATGGATATGTTATAAAATGCCTTAATATATAGATGAGGATAATAGTTCTTCACTTTAATCTTGTTAATATATTTTTAATTTATTCACAATTTCATGTCCCATCTTTCTTTAGTGCAAGCAAAATTAGGCTTCTACAAGGTAATGATTTGGGCATGATGTGTCTGTTATCCATGATTTCATGGATCTACCATTTGATATATTCATTTTCTATGAATTATATGTTGTATAAAAAGGTTTGCGGTAGATTTAGTTAAGGGATCAAATCAATAGTAGTGTACAATATGTATGAACTTATTTAGGTGATTGGAATATATCCTTATATTCATCTATTTTATGATTTAATTATTTTGTATTTGTTATTTTTGGATAAAACACACTATGAAATGGTGACATAAGGATGTTATTACATTTAATTAATACAATAATTAGTATACTTCTTATTATAAATGGCATGATTCTTGCACTTCTTGGCACTAATGATTGAAAGCTTATAAACTATGATATGTGGTATTTTATATAATGACAATCTATCACAATATTTGAAGTATTTAATTCATAGATTCATTTCAATGGTAAATATATGGTTGAAAACATGTAAAACATCACACACCTCTAATGGTGAGATTTCAAAAAGGATTTCATCTTTAAAATGTTTGATTTTATACACCAAGTGATACTACTAGGTGATCCATTTCTCAAGGCCTACACCATACCATATGCTAACGTATGGTTATGGATGATAAATCAATTTAAATTTCAATTCTTTAAAATATGATTTGGTAGAAATTAAATTATTCTAGCTTGCATTGGAAATTATGAAGTGTATTGGCTCACCATTGACCTACATTTGTTAATAAAATAATATTTTTTATTCATATAATTTATCTTTTGGGGAAGTAGAAATATTTTTAGTACCAACCATATCATTGGGTTCATAATATATTATATAATTACCTTTTTATAATGCTAGATAACTTTTACCCACCTCTCAAGCTATACAAATAGAGAACTCATATTGCAACACTCTTCATTGGATTGAATGTTTAAGTTAAAAATTAAGCACCACTTTCCAATCTTGGACTAATCATTCTAATCATTTGAAAAACATTTCCCACTCTCTGGTATGATGAATCAATCAATAAACATATGAATAAAAGGACTTAAATGTAATTACTTGGATCAAAAAATGATCTCATATATAAAACAATTTATTAGTTTCAAGAAATCACATACCTTGGTGATCCTCATATTTACTACCAAATTTTAGTGCTATGGTGGTTTTAATTTCTTCTCTTTTTTGGGTGTATCTTCAATTTTGAATTATATCATTTCTAACAGGCCCATATTTTTTCATAGGTGCTAAATATTTATGTTTCAAACTTGCCTTTGCATTATTTTGATCACTATGTCTTATATTTTATGGTAGCACTCAACTCTCCACTTATATCTCCTAGCATTTTTAAACCCCAAAAAAATACCAACATCAAGGTATTTGAAGGAGTTATTAAGGATGAGGAGGGATGAGGAGGAATTGGGTAGAGATGATGAGGGAGTCATTAGGGGTGATGAGGGATGGTGAGGGTTAATAAAGGAGTGATGAGGGAGGATGAGGGAGTCATTAGGGATGATGAGGGATGGTGAGGGTTAATAAAGGAGTTATTAGGGAGGATGAGGGAGTGATTAAGGATGATTAGGGATGATGAGGGTTAATAAGGGAGTGATTAAGGCCAATTAAGGATGAGTAGGGAATTATTATATATGATGATGTATGATGAATAAATGATTAGGGATGATGAGGGTCAATGAGTGAGTGATTAGGGATAATTCAAGAGTGATTATAAATGATGAGGAATGGTGAGGGTTAATAAATTAATGATTAAGAATGATGAGGGATGAGGAGGGAGTGATTAGGGATGATGAAAAATTGATTAGGGATGATGAGGGATTGATTAGGGATGGTGAAAGCCAATGAAGGAGTGATTAAATATGATGAGGGATGGTGATGGTTAATGAGGGAGTGACTAGATATGATGATGGATGAGGAGTGAGTGATTAGAGATGATGAGGGATAATAAGGGTCAATGAAGGAGTAACTAATAATGATGAGGGAGTGATTAGAGATGATGAGGGGTAGTGAGGGTCTATGGGGGAGAAATTAGGGATAATTAGGAATGAGGAGAGAGTGATTAAGGGTGATGAAGGATAATTAGGAAGAGATCAGGGGTAAGGGAGGGATTAAAAATAAGTCAAATTAACATAAAGTAGTTTTTTGATGTGTGTTGGTTTGATGTGTTTAGGTCATCAATGTGACCTATGTTACCCTAATCACACCACCATTCATCAAGTTAAAAGTGAGTGGTTTTTAAAATTATATTTTGACAAAACTAAGACTTTAAAAATACTAAGAAACAATCTAAAAGGCATAAAAACCTAAAAAATTACTATGTTTACAAAAAAAATGGATATCAATTGCAAATGTTATACCTTGAAATCCCTACATTCAATACTTAGACCCTAAATATGCCTAAGTATTGGCCAAATTAGATTTTGAAAAACTATGTTCCACATCATAAGGCATGAAGCTGTGATACCAACTCTATCAAATTCAAAATGACCTTAATTTCTTATATTTAATAGTTAGAGTAGTAAATATAAGCTTCAGGTCAAGATTAGCTTCATGTGCATGTTCACATGATTTTTTGTTAAAAATAAAAGGTAAAAAATCACGTTATTGATTTTATAATAATGTGATCATGTTATTTATTAAATAATATTACATTCATATACATATTCATAGGATTTTATGTGCAAAACAATAAGAACATGATTGTGTTATTACTTTTACAATAATGCAATCATGTTATTTATTAATGTAATTACATTATGTATTAATATGATCACATTATGTATCTGTAATTACCAATCCATTATTTCAATAACATGATCACTTTATGTCAATAAAATGATTGTGTTATTTAATAATGTGATCATGATATGGGAAATTTCCATGAAATTATTTCCCAAATCTGTGCGCATACCTAGATATAAAAATAGGAATTCTTATCAAGGGTATGATAAACTAATAGATGATATTCATCAAGGGTAATATCAAGGATAATGTGATGAAATATGTAATCTAAATTAATATATAAGCATTTTAATAATCCTTAGAATACATAAGACACACTAGGCTAATGTATAACTAGTAGATGCAAAATCTTGGGATAAAAAGTGAGGTATATATTATATCTTGGGAGTTTGAAAAGAACAAAAGTATTGATTAGTTACTTATTATTGAAGTAATAAAAATAAGTGCATAAAAATAAAATATAAATAATAACTCTTGCCTAAGAAATAGGGGAAAAGAACATAATGAAAAAGATCACAAAATAGAGATAAAAACACAAGAATTTTACCTCCTTTGTCGAAATCAATGTCCACTAATTGGAATAAGGATGATCATGCTTGGTATATGACATTAGAGACTCTTATAAATACTTATCCATCTTTGTATAACTTCTTTAATGGTCACTTATGGCTTTGCTTTTCTATTGGCTTAGATTGGTGTGACGTTTGGCATAAAATGTGCATTATAACATTACTTTCAATGGCTTATTAAAGGCTTTCCTATAGAGAAACATTATAAAAAAACTATTCTTTGCGTATGATGTGATAACTTGTATTTATATATCTAAGAACTAACTCTAACAGTAAAAAGGTTAGGTTAAATTATAACTTTAGTTGAGTCTAAAATAACCTAGGTTGAGTTAGGTTAACCCTAGGTTCGGTCAAAGCACTCATGAAGTCTTGACACCTCATTTTTAGATATTTATGATCCATGAAAACTCACATTAGATATTTACAAGGTTGTGACACACCTTTTTGAAATATTTGGGAATTAATAAATCACTTTATTAATAAATTCTCTTTTTTATAAATGAAATTCACTAATTCAACTTAGAATTTTTACTTAGGCAAGCTAATAAAGATTTGGTTTATAATTAATATTGATGAATGATTTTTGGATTTTGGAAATTATTTTAAATGTTTTGAAGCAATAGATAGATAGGACAAGAGTGTCAAATTACAAGGTCATAATTTGACTAGGGTTAAAACTGAACTAGGTTATTGGTGCATATATTGTAATGCCCTAAATAAGCAAGCCTCATCACATTTTTGAGAAATTAAATCCTTTACACAAATGAATTTCGGAACTCAAGTTATTTTTAGGATTAAATTATTTTGTGTGCTAGAAATTGAACTAAAACCCAATTTAGACATGAAAGTGGCCAAAACTAAGTGTTTATAGTTTGTCCCTAGTTGAAAAGGCATTATAAGACACACACATATTAAAATAGTTTAAAATAATGTAAAATGAATTAATATAAATGGTTCATGCCCCAAAGGGTGGTTAATAAACCCTTGATTCCCCTCGAGAGAATGGGTTGAAAAATAGAGTCATTGAACATTCTCTTGAAATGAAGAAAACAACATGATCTAGGTGGTTACGTAGAGGATATTGATTTTCATAAAAGTGCTTATAAATAGTAATGATTGATAAGTCAATGATATAATCAAAGGTGGTTATAATCAGTAAAAAATGGTGAAACACTAATTTACCCAAAGATGGTTATAATCAATGGCATAGATATTTTCCCATGTAGGGTAGTCAGATTAACACTAATTTTCTCAAAGGTAGTTATAATTAGTAATGGAATGTGAGACATCGATTTGCCTAAAGGAGGTTATATAAGTGTCATAGGAATTTCCCATAGTAAGGAGGGTGGACTAGGAAAATAATGATTTTCCCAAAGGTGATTATAATCATTAGCATGAGATGTAAAAATATATTGCCTATTGGATTTTATAAGTTCTATTTTTTTGCCCCTAGGTGTTATAGTTCATTTTGTGCACTCTAAGAAATGTGTTTTTCATATCTATGGTCCATTTTATGTGTTATTTGATCCTGCGTGCCTTATTTTCTAGTCATGTTATAACTGGACCATATTTTTGGTCCTCTTCCAAGACATGTTTAACATAATTATTTTTATAACTATACCCCATGTTTGTTCAAACATGCATATTTGAACTCACATTAGGCTAGACATATGTTGTTATTATTTTCCTTCTCATATATTTTCACCTCTTTTCACCTTAATATTAATAAAACCACCATAATAGTGACTTCATTATTCATGAAAATGATGAATTTGCCCTAAAAGTCAATAATAACTTGCTTAGGGGCCTGACAAGGGTCTAATCTCTAGGAGAATATCAATTAGGAGTGGGAAAATAATTTGTGTGTTATTTTGTTTATTATCTAGTTTCAAAGTTCCTATATTAAATTCTTTATCTATGGTAAACCAAAACCTATTGTGTATATGCTCTCTCACCATCCCCTATAAGGAACTTGAGTAATAAAAAGTGTTTGGGTTATTGTATTATTTTTTAAGTATTGTTGGAAATTATGTCACATATGCTCTCCCCAAGCTCAAAGCGACTTGGGTGACCTAGAAATGACCTCTAAAGTCTTTCCAAATTTCATTTACTTATTTTATTGCTTTTGGCTTGTGGTCAGAAGTTCATTGTCCCCTCACAAGTTATTTAGGGTTGCATTAACCTAGGGTTTAATCTCCCAACATTGTACCAAACTCAATCAATGATGGGTTATATAAAATTGGAACATGATACTAGGATTCCCATGTGGGTTGAGTGGCAATCCTTTCCAATCATAAAAAAATGAGATCAATTCTTCCCCATCAAAGATATGTTTATGGCCATATGAAGATGTAGGATTTATCTTGCCTATAATGTTAATTCTCCATGTTGATAATCGCCATGGTTTTTTCATGGTTTTAAGAATTTTTTATGGAGCATGAATTAGATTGTCATTATTTTAACACTTTACACACTTTTTCACAAATGCATTTCCATCTATTTCCATAGTTGACCAATAATAACCACTACATAGTAAATTTTTGGCTAGGATAAACCCTTTGGTGTGGGATGCATATAAACCTTCATGAACTTACCTCAACTCTAATTTGGATTCTATAAAAGGTAAATAAAAAATCAAAATTCCATCATAACTTTTATGATATATGGTACATCCAAGTAAAGTATAATAAGAGGCTTTGCAGATTAAGTATTTTTGTTTATTACATAATGGGTCAGATGGAATGGTTTAGTCTTGAAGATAGGCATATATGTCAAAATACTAAGGAGACGTGGGGCCAACAATGTTGAAAACCATCTCAATGGATGATTATTCATGCAATGGTGCTAATATATGTTCTACAAGAAATACATAATCCTTAGCTCTACCTATAATTTGAATCATAAAACTAATAATGGCCATGACATCATATATTCTATTATTAGCTCAAGGTATTTATTCAAATTGAATGTTGACAATTTATTGCTTGAGAGTATTGACCATGTCTTGATATAGTACTAACTTCTCATCCTTTATTTGGTAATTATTTATGACCTAATTGATGATTAGCCAAGAATCACCATGAACCAATAAATGTTGGATGTTCCACTATACTACTTGGTAAATCACTAATATGATTGCTTCATATTCAACCATGTTATTGGAATAGGTAAAACAAATGCATAAGGATTTATGAATTAAACCCCCTTGTAACTTGAAAAACAATATTACAACTCATGATACACAAGCTGAAAATGAACCATCAAAGTAAATTTTCCATTACTATACCTTAGAAGGTGTTTATGTTTTAGATGTGGTCTTAATGACTTTGTCTAAAAATCCAAATGTAAGGGGTTGAGTATCACAAAAAGGATATTCTTCAAGATCATTTGTGAGTAATTATCCCTTAATGTCTTTATAATTGGCATATTAAATTTCAAACTCTCTCAATATCATGATCTACTTTACCATATGGCCTTGTAAAGTTGTTTTTAAAAGTATATACTTGAGTGGATCTAATTTTGAAATAACAACGGTCTTGTTGTTCAACATGCAATGACATAAATTTTGGGTTGAAAAAACTATCACTAAACAATATTTTTTTATCAACATATAATTATGATCATATGCAACCAATGTTTGTATTAGATAATATTTAACATGCTCTTCACCTTGTTCATCATGTTGTGCCAAAATTTACCCAAAATGTCATTTCCATAGTCCTTAATTATGTCATGTTTCATATCATGGAAAATCACTATCATGGATCATTGATAAGTGGATCCTACATTATTAAGTCCAAATGAAATCACCTAATAACAAAATACTCCCCATAGAGTGGTGAACATTATTTTGTGTTAGTATTCTAGTGTTATTTTGATTTGGTTATATCTTAAAAATCCATTTATAAGAGAAATAATTTCATATCCATATGTTTATTCAATAATAATGTAAATGTTTGGTAGAGGAAAGTCATCTTAGGTATGATTTTTTAATATCTTATAAATTAGTATAGATTCTGATACCTCTAGTTTATTTCTCACTAGCACAATGCTATAAATCCACTCTGAATAATTAATTGACTTGATTCATCTTGCATCTGAGATTTTCTCTAACTCTTTCTTGACTAGCAAAAAATGTGAGGATACAATTTTCATAGATTATATTTAATTGGTTTGGCATCATGATGTATAAAAAGATGGTATACAACTAAGGTAGGGTCCAAACCTATTATGTTCGAATAGGAACATGCAAATATGTAAACAAACTCCCTTAGAAGGAATATAAAGACTTCACGTTCCTTTTCAGTGAGTGACATGCCTAGTTTGAACCATTTTGGGTCCTCTAGAGTCCCAATATTATCCTCGGAAGTGTCCTCCACATGAAGTTTAGAACCATATTATAAAATAGTTTATGAGGTAAAATAGTTGGAAATGGAAAAGTCTTATGGTCAGACTGGCTCGTTTAATTCTTTTAAGGAAGATGAATGAGAATCTCCTAATGCTAATAAAGGACATGTAACAAATACTTTAGGGCACTCTTGAAATTTTTTATAAAAAGCTTACCACTCCTTGGTAGTGATCTCAGATTGATAAATAGGCCTTGGACTATAGGTCTCCTATGCTTCATAGGAATATTGGTGAACATCCCCATCTAATGGCACTAGAAACTAGTTTTCTCCAAGAGACTTGACTTTTTATTTACTTTTATCTTGGTCAAAAACTGCCTCAAAGAGGTTTTTACTTTTAGACCTCAATGTTTGATTTTATTTTATTTTTAGCCAAGGATGTTCACCCACTCTTTGAAATAGGTAGAAAGATTGAATCTAATAGAAAAAACATTGCTTGTAATCTCCAAGAGGAATGTGATTCCTCAATCTAAGAAAGTTGTATATGGCCTCATCATTTTCAAACTCATCTATTATAATTTTCAACTCTCATTGGTCCTATTATATCAGGTATGTTTGATAAAGGGTAAGATGAGAAGGGTGATAAATAGAATTAATGGCTCAAATAAAATGGGGTTAAAAAAATTTATATTGGAAAGGTCATCATAGATTCTATCATCAGACCCTGTATCACTCCCAACATCATCTTTTCTAGTTGATGGTCTTATAACCTAAATAAGGTATGTTGGGTCACCCCTAAGTGTATTAAATCTAATACCATGGGTTCACTTGTACTTGGTAATTAATACTGGCTCAATCATTCCTTGATGATGTAGCCCAAGCCTCTATCTTCATAATCTAGGTGATCCATAATCTAGTTAGGAATAGGATACTTTTCATTTTGGTAATAATCAACTAATGCATCAATATAAATCCATTAATTATATTTGGATAAGGGGTCCCATTATATGCCATAGGATAGTTTGAAAATAATGGGTTTGTTCAAGTGATATTTCCCCTTGGTTTGCCATTCCATGTGAGTAGTCTTGGCCTTGGGTCTCCTATAGGTTTTTGGATTTTGTAGAAATTTAGAAATATGAAATGAAAGATGGGTACTGTATTCTCTAATACCTTTGTCACATATATCAAAATTATTGGCAATTTCTAGTGGAGGTGTATATGAGGTAAAGGCTAATATGTTAAGGTCAATGTAATAGTCTTCTAGTCCTAATTCAATGGATTTAGGTTTCTTAGCTCTTCCTCTTTCAAATTTGGGCATAATATCCATGAAAAATTAAAAGTTGTATTTATTATACTAAGCCTCAAGATGTTTACAATACTGATATGGATAGATATCAGCTAGTATAGTCACTTCCATCCTTGAATGGGGAAATTTTATACATTAATGTAATGTGTAAGGTATGGAACTAATTTTATGGATCCAAGATTGACCCAATAATAGATTATAAGATGATTATAAATATAAAACATAGCATATAATGTCATGGGTCAAAGTCCTAATGACCACTGGTAAGCTAGTAGTACCTTTAGATTTATGTTTTTCATTATCATATGCCTTGATAATAATGGTATCTAGTTGTAGGCTAGCTATTTTATATCCAAGATGTTTGATCAACTTTAGAGACATAATGTTGAGGCATGAACCATTAGCTACAAGGATTTAATTAAATTTATGGTGTTCTATACCAAACTCATTATACAACATATTATTATATAGTAGGCCCAAAGATGACATGTCACTTTTGTCAAAGGTAAGACATTGGCTAGGGGCCAAGCGACCTACCATGGATTGAAATTTATTAGGTGTGATGTCATCAGATATAAGGGATTGGCTCAAGTACTCATTTAGGATGTCCCTTTGGAGGTTAGATGTTCATAAGAAGTCCAAGATAGATATTTACATGGGTGTTTTCTTTAGCTACTTCATAATGTCATAGGTCTTCCCTTCAGTTTTTGTAGTTGGTTTATTTATGATAGGCATGGAGGTTTGAATTGTCTCATTTATGCTATTTGGTTACAATCCCTTGATAGTGATCTTGTCTCATCAAGTTGTATTTCACAATCTCAATATTGTATAGGGAATTGGTAATTATATGTTTAGGTAATAAGGTATAGGATGGTAATCATATGATAGTGTTGATCCTAGCTACTAACATGGTTGAAAGAAAGATTACCAACATAAGGAGGTTAGTAGGCATTGTTTGGATAATAGGCATTATTACATGAAGGTCTTGGTCTATTGGTAGTTGGATGGGGATTAATAGTAATGGTGGAAACATGATGACTTGAGATATGTCCTAAAATATTATTGTAAGCATACACAATGGCATGATGGCCTCCTTAGTTTGTTTGGTTAATTTTCCCTTAGTTTCAACTAGTCTACTATTGTCATTCTAGCTGACATTATTTTTATTGATTTTATGGTGGAGTTCTCTGCCACTATTATAATTATTATTAGTACTTATGTTTATTATTATTATTATTATTATTATTATTATTATTATTATTATTATTATTATTATTATTATTATTATTATTATGTCAAGGAAATGGATTATGATAGATACAAAAGTTGTGATTGGTCATAGGAGCATGCATATCTCATTGCATCACTCTATTTTCTAACATATTCTCAATCATATGGCTTAACATACTGAAACAACATATAAAATGTCCTTTGACTTAATGGTTGTCACAAAATTCACTTTATTTGTACCAATCAAGAAAATCAATCCCTTCAAGAAATAGATTTGGTACTGGCCAATTGATCGTATTTGCCTGAACCTATTTATGAAACACAAACTCAATAGGCTCCCTAAGGTCACTAAATTGTATGGTAATGGGTGGTCTTCTCATTAGAGGAGAGGCTTGGAATTGATTTTTATTTTGTGTGTTTTTTTTTTAGAGGCCTTTGATGAATGTATGGAGATGGTGGTTGTTGAATGGGTAGAGGTAAATGGATAACTAGTGTTTTCATTGTTTGTACATGGCATGATTTAGTGACTCCATTGCAAACAACATTCCTATTATATTTTTAAGCATTTAGTATATAAATTTTGTTTTCCTAAGGTGGTGTAAAATATGATATTTGAATTGGGTTTTGATTATGGTTCTTAACTTGGTTTTGGTTCTATTTGTACTAGCCTTAATGCTAATTTTGGCTATGGTTGGAAGAAGATAGTTTGATGGTCCCTTTTTTAACAAGGTCTTTCTCAATCTATATCTATTTATTGATAACCTTTTCAAACATATGAGTAAATTATATCTCAAAATGGTAAGATATATCATTGTGTAGGATCTTGGTAAATATCACAATAAAACTACTTATCTATTAAATTATGAGTGAACATGCTTGTGACCAATCTCCATAATTACAGGTAAGTAGTGAAGCTTTCACCATTCTTCTATTTTTATTGGCCTAAATCCAAAACTATAGTATTTTTCTCAATATTATATGATAAATATTATATAAACTTATAAGAAAGATCATCGAAGTTAGGTACAAAATTATTTGGAAATTTCAAAATTTTCAAGGCTTGTTTGGATAGACTTCCTAGAAAGAGTATAAAAATATATGTCATTGGTTTGAAAACAAAAACTAATTCTCTTATATGCTCTTTAGGGTCACCTTTGACATTTTATTTGTCAAATTTTGGTGGATCATGACCTGGTAGAAATGGTATTTGTAGATAATTCATATTAAATGGATACGAGCATAGTTAATCTAGTTTGAAATTATTTGTTTGCTTTCCTATCTAAATGTATTGAATTGTATCTTTTATTTGATGTAACTCTTGTGAAAATAAGGTGGACAGAGTGGCCTATTGATAGTGGGGTTACACGGTCAAAGGTGGGTTACCTTGACTAGGGTAGTTTTGACACTTGGATTTACACCCTTGAGGAGATGCTCAAATATACTCATCCAAGTGGCACAATGGAGTCATCTATCTTTCTATGGGTGATAATTTTGTTGAGATGAATCTATAGTTAAGGGGTTGTATCCCCTTGATGCACCTTTAAATATCTCTCTAATATATCAATTCATGTATGAAAAGGGTTCAAGAAAATAACTAAGAAAACAAAAAAAGTGATGCACCAATGTTTATCTCCTCCTATTTGACTGAGAACATGCTACTTAAAGACCAACACAACTTTTCTCACACTAAAATCACAACTCCTTGTGTGTTATCACATTAGTGTTTCACATGTTAGATTAAAGAAGGAATTCAACATTTAGGAAAGCAATGGATGATTCCAAGAAAGAATACAGTTATAGACTACTTCTAAAATGTCAATACACTTATAAAATAATAATAAAAAAGACTTGTAATGATGTTTTTTATACAAATTGGTAGACCATCAAGAGTACAATCTAGAAAATACAATCTTTCACTAGACTAGACCAATAAGATTCAAGTCATCACTCAATAGTACATCATGTGAGTGGAAAAATAACTTGTAGTATTTATTCAAGAGTATTTTGAGTACAAATATGGATATATTTTTCCCAATAACTAGTGGAGGCTACTAAAATGAGCCAAGAGAATGCATATTTATATATTTGAGAGGTGGAGTGAGCAAAATAAGTCTAAGAGTCACTTGTACATGTGTCATCTTGAGAGGAATAGTTATATTTGAATGTGGAAGAGAGGTGGGTGAGCTATGCCATATCACAAAATAAATCAATTACACATGAATATGATATAACTAAACCAGATGCCTTAGTTATAATTGAATGAACTATAGTTCAATAAGTTACAACTAAACCAAATGCCTAAGTTACAATTTCCATTTGTTACATTTACACTTACCTTCAGGTTCCCATCGAGCCTTTTGACACCAATGGCTATTTTCCATAGTTTAAAGTTTATGTTTTATGGGCTATCATCCTTTAGGTATTTTTTTTAGACTTTTTATTTCCTTCAGACTTCATGTCATCTTGTTTCCCTTAGAAAATATTTCCCAAAAAATTAATTCTTTGGAATCATTTTTCCCATGGTTGCTTTGTTTGGGCACTTTTCTCCTTCAAACTTATTGTCTCGACACTTTTCCTAAAAGAATTCATTCGGTGCTTTTTCCATATTAATTTCTTTGGGCTATCAAATGACCTTTTAGATTTTGAAAATGGACCATTTGCTTCTTTTTAATGTTCCTTTCGATTTCTTTGAAGTGGACCTTAGGGAATATAAAATTACCCTTCAAAAATTTGAAAAATATCCCTTTTGAAAAGTTACAAGTGTCCCTTCAGCATTTGGAAAAGACCCCTTTAAAAAAGTTGCAAGTGGCTTTCAAAAAAAATTGATGTGCCCTTTAAAAAAGTTTTTTTAGATAAAATGTCCAAAATAATTCCTTTAAAAATTTTGAAAATTTCCCTTCAAAAAATATGAATTACCATTCAAAAAATTTGAAAATGACCCCTTTTTGTAGAAGCACCTTTTTGTGAAAATTGTTTTGGACAAAATGTTTGAAACAATTCCTTCAGAAAGATTGAAGTGAACCATTTCCTAAAAAAAAAGATACCCTTCAGAGAAATTATTTTAGACAAAATGTCTAAAATAATTCTTAACACTTAAACATAAAACCCAAAGATAAAACCTATGAAATAATGAAAACTTAGTCAAAATACAGAAGACCTAAAAGGATCACTATGTAAAGGCTTAGCAAAAGACCAAAACCAAACTTTCTAAGAGAATTAGACTTATACATTTGTTATGGAATTGTATAGAACACTTATTTTTAATGAAACCTACATACTAGACCTAGCCAAATGTATATACTTAGATGACTAAGTTTTCAAATAGGGGTGCCCAAGTTTGGTCTGAAGGGCCAAAATTCGGTCAACAAATTTGTGATTCATAGGGGTAGTATGCCAACTATACTAACTAGACTAGTAGCTAAATTAATCCATTGGGCATGGAGTCATCTAAGGATACTCAAAAAATTAAACATTTGACATGACTCAAAACCTTGAACAACACATGAGACCAGAAGGAAAACCCATGCTACAAGACACAACACACAACAATACACAAAGCAAATCAAGACACAAGATAACTCACACATGTGAATAAGAACTTAGGGAATATAAGAAATTAGGAAACTATATACAAAGGAAAAGGAGAACATTAGTAATAATGATTTAGATATATCACATTGGCTGGGATATATAGCTCCTCTCCATCCAGCCTTGAGAGTTGGAAAGCATTATGTTGTTTGCACTGTGTTATCACATATGAGCCACTCCAAAAAAGCATCAAACTTTGTGTGTTTTCTAGGTTTTTCTCTATCTTCATCCCATTTTAGGATAATTTCTCCTTATTTAAATCTCTTTGGCATGTATTTGTTGTGAAAATACTTCTTTGTTTGCTCTTGGTGTGTTTTCATTGTGTGCATAGCCTGATTTCTTGTTTCCTCAAGCTCCATTAACTCACATAACCTGACCTCCATGATATCATTCTCCATCAATTTTAGCTAATAGGTAATATTTAAATCTTGTAACTCAAGTGAGATAGGAATTCTAGCTTCCCTTCCATAGAAAAATGTATATGATGAATTCCTAATTACTCTCTTTAGGGTGATCCTATCAGCCCAAAGGGTTGTCTTCAACTTGGTGTGCCAATTACTTTGATTTTCCTCCATTGTCCTCTTAATGATCCTAATTAAGTTCTTTTTATGGACTTATCTAGTACATTCCCTTAAGGGTAATAGTTGGATGAGGTAATAAGATAGATGTCATTCTTTAGATCCCATTCATTTGTTCTTGCTCCTAGGAAGGCTAAGGCATAATCTAAGATTATGGTTGAGGGAGATCCAAACCTTGTTACTATACCTTCATATAAATAAAGGACTAAACTTTAATTATCCTCCTTAATAGCTACATCCTATACCCATCTTGTAAGATAATTAGTGGCTATCAACACCCACTTATGACCATCACTAGAAGGTGGATTGATTAGGCCTAAGAAATCCAAACCCGTTTACATGAATGGTTTCTCAACTTGGATTGGATAAAGAGGAAAGGTAGCTATCTTTTTTTTTCCATAAAAGAGATCATACTTTTGTCATTTCCTTACCCAAGTGTGAGTGTCTTTAAACAAGCTAGGCCAAAAGTAACCAACCCTCATAATCTTAATAGCTATGGTTCTTGGAGCAAAGTGACCACCAATTGGTCCATCATAGAATTAAAATAATACTTTGTCATTATGATCTAAACCAATAAACCTTAATAACATACTTGAAAATTCCTTCCTAAATATCACTCCATCAAAAAGTACATAAGGAATGGATTATAACCTAAAGTACCTTCTCTTGGCCCTATCAAGACCTTGTGGGAACTCACCAGTTTGAAGGAAATGGAGCATGTCTTGTGTCCAAATTCTCATAAATTAAGGTGAAAATAATACAAATTCATCATTAATTACCAAAAAAAATTCTTTTTACTCTATCAAGTTTGAAGCAAGATAATCACATAGTCCTTTTCCTTTCACTAACTTGGTAGTTTTGATCTCCACATCATATTCCATTACCCTTGTGATCCATAATACACTCTTTTCATTCAAATATATATTTAATATAAAGTCTTTCACAATAATATGAGGCACAAAAATATGAATCTTTTTGTTAGACAACATATGCATAAAATTCCTTAAACTCGTTATGATTGAAAGCACTTGTTTCTCAACATATCTGTACCTTATCTCATAGCATTCCACACCTTGAATAAAAAATGCAATATGATATTCAAAATTTTCATCATTATCTTGAGTAATCATGGTAATCATTACCTCTTCATTCCCAAAAGTATACAGGTTGAAATATTTGGATAAGTTTAGACTTGCAAGGGTAGGAGCTTGGGTAATGGCTTGCTTGATCTCCTTAAAACTTTATTTCCTCCTTCTTATCTAAGTGAACACGTCATCCTTCCTTAGCATGGAGGTTAAGGGATTGAACAGGTTATCAAAATTAGGAATAAACATCCTAAATAAATTTATCTTACCAAAGAAGCTTTGTATACCTTCCTTATGTTTAAGCAATGACAATGCCAAGATGGCACTTACCCTTTTATGATCAATAGATAGATCTTTCTTGTAAATAATGTGGCCTAAGATTTTTCCTTCATAAAAAAAATACACACTTCTTTGGGTTTAGAGAGATTCCAAATTCTCTACACATCTTAAAATTATCTTTTGCTTCCTTGGAGACAACTGTCACATCATCAAGATATACCAATACAATGTCATTGATTAATCCTTGAAAATCCATATCCATTGCACATTGAAAAGTAGATCCAACATTAGACAACCCAAAAGGAATTTTTATATAATCATATGTACCCCATTTATTAGTAAAGGTTTTCTTAAATTGATCACTTTCCTTTACCAAAATCTAGTTATACCCAAAATACCCATCAAGGAGAGAAAACATTTCACTACCAGCCATAACTTGTAAGATTTGTTCCATGGAAGGGAGTGGGTAATGATCCTTAAAATACATTATATTCAAGTCCCTAAAATAAAAACAATACCTTATCTCTTCATTATTTTTCCTAACAAAAACTAAGTTTTCCAACTAAGATGAATGCTTAATGGGAAAGATGATTTTAGACTCAATTAGTTTGGTGAGTTATTTCCTCATGAGAGGCTCAAATTTAGGATTAATTGGCATTTTCCTCTACTTAATAGGCTTAGAATTCTCATCTAACTTTATAGTATGTTGAGATAGATTCAGATCAAAACCTTTTTAAATCACTATAATCCTATACAAAGACATCATAAAATTCTTTGCATAAGTCAATGAAAGCATGCTTCTCTTTGATAATACATAACTTCCCAACTGCAATAAATTTATATTTAAAAATCTAAACCTTCTCATATTTTTACTTCTTGGTAGATATTCTTACCTTCTCTTTCTTCAGTTGGTCATCATCATTGAATATGCTCTCAAGAGTGACTAGGCCTTTAGGAAGCTCGTTAGACTTTAATTGTATAATCTACTCTCCATATTGTTGTAATTTAGACTATTTATTGGAAGAAAAATCAACTTATTCATATATAAAAATTTATATTTTTTGGTCACTATCAAATAGCTACTAATTAGTGACATTATCCGGTATGGAGGGCCTTACAATCACTTTTAGATGAGGTTGGTTCTTGTCCTCTTTTATCCCTTTTGTAACATCAAACTAAGCTCCAATTACTACCAATATATTATAATGCTTGTTATCTTCTCTTGAGATAGAAGTGATGTTTAAGGATTTTAAATATTCCACAAGATCCCACACTCTATGCTTATAGGACTTAAGAAAAGAGTTTTTCTTCAAATTCTACCCTCTAACTTGATTGACAACAAGTTCGATATCACCAGACAATTGCAATTATTTGACACCTCTTTTCCTATCCCATTCAAGTCCATGAATAAGGGCTTCATATTCTGATACATTATAGGTGCAAGATAACTAAAATCTAAAAGTTTAAAAATACCTTTCCGTTGAGGCTGAAACTAAAATTGCTCCACCACTAGCCCCAATTTTGCTTTTAGACCCATCAAATAAAAGCTACCACAAGCCATTAATATCCTCACTTAACTTCATCATATTAGGATATAAAGAGTCCTTCTCATATATATAATAGACTCTAAGACTAGATTATTCAATAAAATTTCAAGGATCATGCTCATAGTTGTCATCTCCCTACTCATCTAGGAACAAATTACAAACTCCCTCAAAGGAAGATGATGGAGATTAGTAAATATAAAGTTCCTCTCCATCAATGATAACATAATTAAAATTTTCCACCTTAGGTTAGTAAGGTTATAAGTGATCTATATGAATATTTTTTGACTTTATCTTTACTTTAGTGCCATACTTTGTCCTAAACACCATGTAAGACCAATTGGCTACCAAATATCCACCTATCTTGGATGTGAAGTCTCTTGATAAATAAAGAGAAAAATAGGAAGTTAAATATTCCAGAACCACATAATTAGGAATTAAAAAAGTATGACATAAAATGAAATATCAAATTCAAACCTTTAACTACCCCTGAAGTCTTAGCTGGTGATCCATCCAATTGCAAAACTCCTTTAGTCATTGGCTCATACTTGAGGCCTAACTTATTTGCTATACATTTAGGCATAACTGATATTCTTGATCCACTATATATGATGAAATTATGAACCAAAAAATCACAAATTATTATATATAGATAAAAATTATGAATCTTCTCATCTTTCTTCACTTGATCATCTATAGATTGAGTTCCATTGACCAAAACCACACTGTCATTTCTAGATGGGCCAGCTCATTTACCCAATCCATGCAATTCTTTTTGGAGTATATATTTATTCCATAGTAATTTTATAGAATCATAAAATGATATTTTCATATGAATATTCTTCATCTAGTCCACCACATTGATGGAAGGAATACTCACCTTGGGATTTCTTTATGAACATTGGCACCTTGTGATGTAACTTGTGGAGGTAGAGTTGTAGTAGCTGGCCTAAAATTTTGAATACTTGGATTTTATTGTAGTTTAGGAGATGTATTAGAAATTATTGTCAGAGGAGATGATGTAGGATTCATAATATGTCCTTGATTGGGTCCTTGAGATTCATCAATAGTCCTCCTTTTGGACCTATTATTAGAGGTAACACTAGTATTATGATTGCTTGTATTCCCCACATAATTAATGGCATAAAACTCAACCTCCAAATTATTTATGAGGGTATAATTAGTTTATGGTTTTCAATTTTACACCCCACCAAACATGGATCCTTAAAAATTTTAAGCTTAGAAAGATTGGTTGCCTTGCATTACCATGCCTTGATTGTGCATTTCATTTGCATATGTCACGTGCTCTTGATCATGTTCAAAAGATGGATAGTTGGGTTGTTCTTAGAACATGTTATTTTGAGTGGGGAAAATGGATTTGGATGATGATGGATCATTATTATTATATCTTTGATAAGGCTTGACATGGGTGATTTATCCTTATCCTTGTGCATTATTTTGGAAAGGAGGTCTACTTGTTTGCCCAAATTGATTGTATGTTTTATATGGTCTATAACTTTGAGCTTGTTGTATTTTAAGGGAAAATAAATCATTTGTAACACTTTCAAGAAAAAATTTTACTCCATGTATTTCATTTAAAGGAGCAATGGTAGGCCTTTATTGATTAGGTAAATAGGCTAATGTGAGTAATGCACCTTGACTGGGATAATGCAAAATCAAGGAATAGTGACATTAGAGGCCTAAGAGCTATCGTTACTACTTGAAAAAGACAATTATTATCATTAATGACTATTTCATAGATAGTAGGATTTTTTTTTCAACCCATATATTGAATCCTCGTGGTAATTTCACTATTTAATGCTTTTAGATATTAAAAAAAATGCATAGTTTGGAGTAGGTCTCATAAGAGCTAGAATCTTATCTCATGTTTTATGAAATATAGTATTAAAATTGTACATGAACTCATGTGGTTCCCTCTTTATTTTGGTTAATTTCTTAGCTATAGATAGGTGATCACTCTTTTCTCCAAACTATTAATCAGTAGATCCCCCAACTCATCCCATGAGCCAATAGAATTTATAGGTAGAGTCCCATACCGATCCAAAACTTTTCCTTTAAAAGACAAGGCCAACAACCTAATAGATACATTTTATTTAATGATTTTTTGAACATTAAAAAAAGTTATATATTCCTAATGTGCTCAATGGTAGTAATAGGATCATCCCCACTAAAATATGGGACACTTTTGAGGGCCACTCCTAGAATTTGATCATAGTGGGAAAGATACAAGGGATATGTCCTGGTGAAAGGAAAAAAAGGTTGATGCCTAAACATGTTAGTAATATTTTTATAGAGATCAATAATAATATTTAACAAAAATTTGGAAGGTTCAAACATAAACTCTCACTTATAAGGATGAGTGTTTATAAACCTAAACCTTTTGGTGAAGTATAGCAGTAGTTGCACATATTCAAAAGGTACACCTTTAGAAATAGATCTAGTGGTTACCTTTGGCATGGAAATAAGGACTGATTATCAACTAAAGACTTGAATTATTTAATGTAGTTACCAAGTACTAAATGCAAATGTTTCTTTCTTTCAACTTCACTATGCCAATGCTAACACTGACCTTAAACAATCTTCTAGGACTTAGATGTTCCACTAGGCATGCCAAAAACTACTGACACTTGGATTTTCACCCTTGAGGAGATGATCAACTCTCCTCATCCAAGTGGCATAATGGAGTCATCCCTCTTACTATTTGTGACAATTTTATTGAGATGAATCTCTAGATAAGGGGATAGCTCCCCTTCATACACCTTTACATCTCTCACTAATCTATCAACTCATGTATGAAAATATTTCAAGAAAACAAATAAGAAAATAGAAAAGGTGATGCACCAATTTTTATCTCCTCCTATTTGACTGAGAATACACTACTTAAAGACCAACACAACTTTTCTCACACTAAACTCACAACTCCTTGTGTGTTGTCACATTAGTGTTTCACATGTTAGATTTAAGAAGACATTCAATATTTATGAAAGTAATGGATGATTAAAAGAAATAATATAGTCATAGACTACTTCTAAAATGTCTATAAACTTAGAAAATAATACTAACAAGGAACTTTAATGATAATTTTTCTACACATTGGTAGACCATCAAGAGTACAAACTAGAAAAGACAATCTTTCACTAGACTAGACCAACACAATTCAAGTCATCCCTTAATAATATATCATGTGAGTGGAAAAATAAATTGTATTATTTCTTTAAGAGTCTTTTAAGTACAAATCTAGCTAGATTTTTCCCAATAACCAGTGGAGGCTACTCAAATGAACCAAGAGATTGCATATTTATAGCTTTGAGAGGTGCAGTGATTAAAAGAAGTCCAAGGGTCACTTGGACATGTGTCATCTTGAGATAAATATTTATATTTGTATGTGGGAGAGAGGTGCGTGAGCAAGGCCATGTCACTGAATGAATTAGTTATAAATGAATAAGTTACAACTAAACCAAATGCCTTAGTTACAATTGAATCAACTATAATTAGATAAGTTATAACTAAACTAAATGCCTCAATTATAATTGCCATTTTTTACCTTTATACTTGCATTCAGGTTCCCACCAAACCTTTTGACACCAACTATTTTTCATAGTTTAAATTTTATGTTTGGCAAGCTATCATCATTCGGGTATTTTATTTGAACTTTTTGTTTCCTTTAGACTTCTTGTCATCTTGTTTCCCTTAGATAATATTTCTAAAAAAAATCATTCCTCAGACTCCTTTTTCTTGTGGTTTCTTTATTTTTTCACTTTTCTCCTTCAAACTTATTGTCTCAACACTTTTCCTGAATGAATTCATTCAGCTCTTTTTTTGCATTAATTTCTTTAGGCTATCAAATGACCTTTTGACTTTTGAAAATGAATAATTTAGTTTTTTGTAATATTCCTTTGGGTTTATTTGAAGTGGAGCTTTGGGACTCTGAAATGACCCTTCAAAAATTTAAAAAAGACCCCTCCAAAAAAGTTCCAAGTGCCTTTCAGAAAAACTGAAGTGCCCTTCAAAAAAGTTATATAATTTTTTTTTTAAAATAATTCATATGGAAAAGTTAAAAATTTCCCTTTGAAAAAGATGAACTACCCTTCAAAAAAGTTGAAAATGACCCCTTTTCTATAGAAGCACCTTTTCAAGAAAATTATTTCAAACAAAATATCTGAAATAATTCCTTTAAAAAGATTGAAGTTGACTATTTCCTGAAAGAAAGATAACCCTTCAAAAAATTTGTTTAATACAAAATGTCCAAAACAATTCTAGACACTTAAAAAAAACCCAAAGATAAAACCTATGAAAGAATCAACACTTATTAAAAAAACAAAAGACCTGAAAGGATTACTATGTAAATCTTTAACAAAAGACCAAAACCAAACTTTTCAAAAGAATTAGACTTTTATATTTATTGTGGGCTTATATAGAATACTTCTTCTGAATGAAACCTGTATATTAGACCTAGCCGAAAGTATAAAATTAGATGGCTATGTTTTCAAATAGGGGTGCCCAATTTTGGTTTGAAGGACCAAAATTTGGATAACAAGTAGGTTATGTATACACATAATATTTTTAAACATTTATTGATTATTGAAACTTTGTATCTTGCAAGAGACTATCAAGTCTCAATCTCTTTGAGTGCATACCTTAAGGGGTATACTAGGGAATGGGTGGGTATACCATTAGTGCTTTACAAGATTATTGTCCCTTTTTCCACTTTTCATGTACACATTCATCACCTAAAAACCATTTATCCTAAGCTTATTCTTCTTAGCCTTACCCATTGTAATCATTTGCCATGCTTTATCCTCCTTTTCTTGCCTTAATTCAATTTTGTATATTTAGTTATAATAGGTCTACTAGGTCGACCCTCTATAGTCGAGGGGTAATTTTCACTCCTTGAGTTTGATATCCCTTTGGTTGACCTAGCTCAGACCTAGTGAATTATCCTCAAAAACATATAGGGTCAACTGGGCCAACCTTATATAGTCAACATTTTTTGGAGGATTTAGGGAAAGATCTACCTATATATATAAATTCATTTCCAACCATTTTTTAGAAGATAAGTAAATAAGAATTAGTATGAATGAACATCTACTTACTAACCATTCTATTTGAGGTATAAATCTTAGGGTTCCATACTTTTTTTAGAGATATAGATCTCATCTTCTAGATAAGTATTTTAGATGCATAGATAGGTTGTGTAGCTTAGAGCTGATTTGTGTTTTTTATCCTTACATACCACAACAATCTCTTATGAAGCACCTTTTCCAAGGGAGAGATTGAGGCTCGATGTGTTCATCTTCAAAGGTAAGTATTCCTAACTTTGTTTTTCCTTTATAAGAGTATATAGATAATGTAATTATGCTTATCTCCCATTCATTAGAATTAGATATATATTTAAGTGAGTATATTTATTCTATGCATGTTAGTTTAGTTTATTTTTTTCTAACCCCCACTTTTTGCCATAAGCTTTGGTGTGCACTAGATCAGATTTACTTTCTTGTTTATTATAATAGAGTGAACATTAAACCTAGAACTCTTTTAGGGTTGTTATGTGATTTTTTTAGACTATAGGATTCAAAACCCTTCCTAGCATGGTGTATTATGACAAGTGATCCCCTAATCAGGTCTAATAGATCCCCATATCAGTCATGCTCCCACTTAACAAATGTATCCCAAATCATAAGTCTAGGTATGCTCTATCTTCTCTGAGCTAGGATTGATTTTTAGACATGATGCATTTCTAATTGCATACATTTTGGTGAACCCAATGTGAACTAACCCTTACATGATTTGTTCATATTATTTCATTTCTTTATTTCTTTCTTTCATCATTTTTATCATATATTTTCCATACTGAATTAAATTTGTCGACCCACTATCTAACTTTTGTGCACAAGTTTTTAGGTATAGGCTATTGGATCAATCCTATCAACCTAGTATAATTTTTCAGGTTTCCAAACATCCAGTCTAGAATACTAGGTTGACCAAGTTGACCCTATACTTTTTCAGACATTAGGTTCATCATACTAGGATAACCTAGTTGACCTTGTATATTTTAGGCACTCAACAATAAGTTTTTATAAAGCTTGATCAACCCAATCATCCCAGTTAGCATAATTTACAAGCATATATCAAGGTTCTTGAGTAACAATCTTCTTTCTCTACATCTTTATTCCACCAAGGTTCCTTTCTATGTCTTTGTATCTTTCTTTACAATCTTTCCTTTCATAGTTTGTAGTCTTCAAAACTTCCCTTACATAGTCAACTGGATCAACACTACCAACCTAGTTCTATGTTTTGTGTGCTATCATGATAACTAGGTCAAATCTACCAACCCTATTCATTTTCAAACCTTGTTTCGACAATACAAGTTCAACCTTGTTATATATTTTATGCATACAATGTTGGCCATTTCAACATTTTACCCTATTTCAAATTTAGAATTAACCTTATATGCTAGTAATTAGCTCACACTTTATTTTCTTGTTGCTTGCATGCTTATAATAGATCACATAGCTTAATTAGGTGGTTTTTAATTAACTATTTAGTTTATTATTTTATATTTTATGTACACTTGGAAAAATCACATAATCTAAACAAGCATTTTAACATTTTTCTACCCAAGGCCAATCTACTTAAATTTCATCACCAAGGGGGAAGCCAACTTGATACTCTAGTTAAGTATAAAGCATGGTTAATGGCATATTATAGATAAGCACCCGACACCCTTATTACTGTGATGTGTGATGTGAGGGGTAGGCCCTAATACCAATCCTATATCAATGCCACTATAGTCCCTTTCATCCCTAACTAACTAAAACCATCCTTAGATCTCCACTTTAGTTCTTTGCTTATAGCCAACTTCCCATCAAATTTAAAAACATATCTTAATAATCTAATTAACATTCAGGTTAACCAATTAGTTAGCTATTTACTTTCCAAGTTAATTATTTTCTCTTTGCTCAATTGTATTTTGTATAGAAAAAAATTACATTAACCAGTGTTAGAGTAAGGTTTTGTGTTATATGCCTCAATTAGATTGGCTAGTGTCAATCTAATTGACTATTTGTTTCCGTTCATCTATTTATTTCCAAATTACCTATAAAATTTGTCTTATTTCAATCCACAAATCTATTATAGGCTTCTTAAATTTTTATCTTTATTGTATTAGGTCAACCAAGTCAACTTTATACCTTTTCCAACCTCTATTCACTATAATAGATTGAACCATTTAACCTTGTAAAATTTATAGACCCTATTTCCTCTATTTCCAATCCATATTCACTTTACTGGAATGACCCAATTGACTCTGTATAGTTTGTAGACCCTATTTTTTTGCTAGGTCAACCTAGTTGACCCTGTACTATTTCTATCATTCCCTATTTTCTTGCTTTCTCATCTCTCTTTCTTTCCCTTAATCATGGAGTTTATAATTAATGATAATACTAAGTTGAAATCAATAGACATAATGAATTTTTCCAACACTCATAAGGTCTCCCATAGATAGAGTAGGGATCCTCTCTTGGATACTAGTAATGTTCATATTACCACTCATATAATAAACTATGAGACCCCTCCTAATACATCTTCATAGTGTAATCCTATTTTCTCATTTGAAGAAAAACCCAAATTATAATATACACCTAAAATTCTCTTTTTTATCTCTAAATTTCCTCAACATCGAGGAAAATATCCTTCTACCATTTACAATCTTATGATTAGTGGTCAAGTTGAAGATCCTCATTTTCTTACTCCTATATTCTTAACTATATTTGGGGGTACCACTTTCTTTTATTCTCACCTCTTCATTTGATCATTACCCCTTCTCATACCACCTTTTCTTCTCTATCTTCTTCCACCTACATGCCTAGTATATCCACTAACATGGCATGTTCTACATCTAGTGGGGTTCTCATAAGATCCACAATCCTTAATCCTTCTAATAGTGTATCATTTTCCACCCAAGGTAATCATTCTACTAGTGCTTCTTCTTCTCAACCATTTACTAGTCCATCTTTTGATACACATGAAAATTTTACCACTAGTGCCTCATATTATCATAGTTCCTCTCAAGATCTTATCAACACCAATAGTGGTACCCAAGACACTAACACCAAATCTAATGCTTATAATAATGATAATCAAACATATCAACTATTGTTACAAACACTTAATCAAATGAATATATTTCAAGATCATAATACTAATCAAATTATGATAATGTAAAACCACCTTCTCGATATTTAATATCATCATCAACCAATATCTTGGGGCATACATAACCAAAATGTTCCCCCTCCTCCTCTTTGAGATTCTCAAGGCAATCTCATTCCTCAACCTTATTTGGTCAACAAAACCATTAATAATCTCCAAAATAAACATGTTACTACTCAAATTGATAAAATTTATATTAGAGGTATCACACCTAAAATTTCTTATAATAGATTAACTGATCCCAACCTTCAACTTAAAACATTTGAAAATATTTATAAGGATTGGGTCCAATTGAACACCATTGTCACTACCAAAATCTTAGCCATAACTCTCACAGGTGATGCCTTGGATTGGTAAAACCAACTTAAAACTCATTTCATTACTAGTTTGGATGATTTAGTGAATGCTTTAGTTTAATAATTCCAAACTAGTGATCTTCCTAAAAACAGTTTGGCCCACTTCATAAATTGGAAATAACTTGTACACAAAACTACTCAAGCCTTTGTTAAAAGGTTGAAAAATTTTTCAAATAAATTTGAACATAACATGGCTAATGATAATATTTTCCATCTCTTTACCAAATCCCTTTTTCCTAAACTTCAATATTAGGTCTACACTCTCTCTTCACATACAATGGAGGAGGCTATTGACCAAGCTAAATGATAAGATTTCCTTATGCATCAATTAAATCCACCCCAACCTTATGTAGGTCCTTATATCTTACTTAAAAATAAAAATTACAATGTTACCAATGATGGTGTTACAAATTCTTATGACACCATTCGTAATTTTCAAGTTGTCATTCCTACGACTTCATCAAAACTAGCCCCTCATTCTCAACAATATACCAATCCTCACTTATCTTCACCAAACAAAATTAATGTTCATAAACCTCTATCCATAGATGAATTTCTTGATCATATACCTAGGACTCCTCCACATGATCTTGACCCTACCCATCCTATGAAATCTCGGAATGATCCTAACAAGTTTTATTGGTTTCATGCTAGTTAGGGTCATTTTCATGAGACTTGTAGACAAATTCATAATTTAGCTATGGAATTTCTTCTTGGTCCTAAATTTTATCATTATTATATCATTTCAGAGCATCAACAATATTATCAAATTGCTTTTAAAGATTTTAAATCACATGATAAAACTCAATCCTTGAATCAAGCAAATGTTCATTTATCTATCTATAAAGAATCTCTTCCTAATCATTAACCTATTCAATAAAATCAATAACAATCCACCCATTCCACTAATAATGTAGAAATTCCTATTGAAACCACTTCTAAAGAGAATTTGGTTAACATGACTAACATTCAAAGGGTGGTTACTTTTATTGATTCCAAACCTATCTACACTCATCCTTTATCTAGAACATATCATGTTATCTAGGATTCTTCTCCAACTCATTTAAATGAGCTGGGGAAAGATGAAATTATTACTTTTGATGATACAATTTATGATTCTCCCTTGGATAACACTTCCTTTTCTATTTCTACCACTCTTCCATCATCTTCTAACACTAATGATACTCAAATTTCTTATAAAACTTCTACCAATTCTCAAAATCAACTTGAATCAACTACTTCATCATCTCAACATAATTTTCAACATTGTTCTAGACCTTCTTCTTCTTAACAAAAAAATTACAATTTACCTCAGTTTCTCCTTCTAAGGACCTCTTTAATCATTATGCACCTATATCTAACAATCTTATTATGGGTTATGCTGAGTGGGATCCCATCATGGATCTCATTAATCTCCCATCCCAAATTTTATTCCTTAAGATTATGAGGACTTCTCCCCATCATAGAAACTATCTTATGCAACTATTATTTGAGATTAATGTCCCTCATCCTCCTCTAGAAGGATAAGATATATC
This sequence comes from Torreya grandis, assembly GCA_037957365.1. Lineage (NCBI taxonomy): Eukaryota > Viridiplantae > Streptophyta > Pinopsida > Cupressales > Taxaceae > Torreya > Torreya grandis. The sequence goes on from JARHVA010002058.1 coordinate 2,643,344, forward strand.
CTTATCTAGATTTAAGGATAGTATATTATAACAATGTGAATATATGTCTATCAACATTGATTAAACTATGAAAACTTCTCTTTACTTAATGTTTCCTTTATATTATATGATTATTGAAGAGATTCTACTTTATACAGATGATCCTCCCTTATTCATTAGTATTCAAATAGGCGATATCCAAGTTAAGCATGCATTGATTGATGAGGGTTCTAGTACTTGCATTACCTCTATCAAATTCATTAAGACCCTTGGATATTTAGAATGTAATCTCAAGTCTACATGTAGCACCTACCAATGATATGATAGAAGGAAAATTCCTCGTATAGGTTGTGTGTGTCTTACCATTACCATCTTACCTATCACCATTTGAGTGAAGGTGATGATATTTAACTTTTACCTTTCTTATAATATCTTAATTGGTAGGCTACTCATCGTATGAGATATATTACTTATTCAACCTATAAATGCATTAAAATCCCTCATAATGGAGCCATTTATAGGATTCAGGGTGACACTAACCCTTGAAATTTCAAACAATTCCAAGATTGTGGTGTCTTCAAGATTCTTACTCTTAATCCTTTACCCAACATTCCATTTTATGAATCATGGCATCTTAATTTTCCCATTAATTTAACTCTAGTTTATAATGGAATCCTAAACTCATTAGGAAAATTCCTCCTAACCTATTATATTCTAATGATGATGAACCTGATGAGATTAACCTAAAGATTAAAACTTCCAATATCTCACCTCATCTCATCTTGTAACTTCTTGCTTCCTTGTATCCTCATTCTCACAAGCCTTCTTGTGATGATATTCTCATAGTATTTACCAAGAATCAACATTATATTCATCACACTTCCTCAAATGACAAGGTCATCCCTACTTGTGTCATTGACATTCATTCCCTAGAATATGACGATGGTTATTCCTTAGATGATCTAGTCTTAGGCAATCTTGTATAGGCCCGTGATGCCAAGATTATCCATTATTGTTCTTCTTTACTTGAGTCTTTTCATCTATCTTCTTTCATTTAAAATTTATAATTTTATTACTTTTAGTCTTTGTCATAGGGTATATATGGCATCAACACCTCTAGTTTTTGAGGATCCTCATAGGAGTATGCTCATAGATCATGCTATGATTGGGCCTTACCACTTTGTTAAGTTCCCTGATCACCATAGTTTGTTCACTCCTAAGGTTAGTGAAACCATTATTGGACCTTATATATATCTCACTCTTCCCTTGGTATATTCCTTATCAGATCCCATTCCCACTCCTACTATAGTTGATCCTGTACCCACTCCTTTTATTACCAAGCCTACCCCTGTATCTCATTATATTGCTCTTTTTGTTGAGACTAGTTTCATTCCTACTCTATCACCACCTTATTTTGGTGATGGTTTTCATCCCTTTCCTAAAATGGATCCATTTCCCACCAAATGGGATGAAAAGTGTTATCTTACTTCTTATACTCCTATTATACCTCCTTCTATGAGTGTTTCTCCTAAAACCACTTACAAGCCTATTTGTTACTTCCATGGGATAAATAATAATTATTCTACCCATTGTTACAAGTTGTAACAATATCTTGATACTTTGCATCATACCTCTCTTTCTTTATAAAAAAACCATGCCTTCATCAAAGGTTCTACTTGAATATATACCTATGTATTGTGAGGTATATAATCTATGGCACCAATGTGACACCCATCATACCAATCATTGTTGCATCCTTTAACAATACCTTAAGGATCACCTTATAGCTATTTTACACCTTATTATGTTCCTCCCATAGGTAATTCCCATAATAAGGCTCCTCCTTCTCCCATGGCTCCACCTCTAGTGGTTCCATCCCCACCTATGGTCCCTTATTCACCTTATATGCCTTCACCCATGATTCCTTCACCTGTGGACCTTTCCTTACCTATAGATCCTTCTCCACCTTGAATCCCTCACCCATGGATCCTTCTCCACTGATTATTCCTACATCTCCCATAGAGCATGATCACATGCATTGTATAAATCATCCCTCGTTTGATTTTCCTTAGCATAATCCTTCAAACATTCCTACTTTTTCAGTTGAGGAGACTAGAAGAGAAGTCTTTTCATAGTTTTCAACAAAGATTAATGAGACATTAGCAATAGTTCAAATCTATGTTTATAGATATTTATTCGATGTCTTGGCTAATGGGTGTGGGAAGATTTATCATTACTTATGAGCACATGCATGTTGCCTTTACATTTTCATTTTGATTGGATTTGTGATATAACTTCATTCTTATCTATCTGTTATATCATTTGACATTGTGTCAAATCCACATTTTTATTATATGGTGATTCTTTACTATTTGGTATTATATCTTTCTTATATCATCATTTATATTCACATATGATAGTATTTATTTATCATTTCTTTCCCTTCTTTCTTGAGTTTTTCTCAAAACTCTCTTCTTGTGTCTTCATGATTGTTTGTTTTCTTATTTGTATTTTTATAAATAATTCTCATTGCGACTTGGTTATACAAACCATGTTCCCTTTGGTCACTTATATCATTTTACCATGTGATTAATTATCAAAATAATGCATGTAGTTATAATTTCCTTTCACTGGTCCACTTTCAATCTCCATTTTTGCCTTCTTTCTTTTTGTGCAAACTAAGCATATACACGATTGAGACTTGATATGACATGCTAGTTCATTTTTAAGTATAATTATCCTATTAAATCTTTGTCTTTTGTTACTTATATTTCATTAGCCTTATCTTATAGCTCATTCATGTGTATCACTACATCTTTCATGATTGGTCATTCTAAATCCATATGGAGGAGGAATCTTCAAAATCCATAAAAGGTTAAAATACAAATCATTTTACAAAAGGAAATAATATAAAAGGCTAAAATAGTATTAAAAGTCAAATCACACTCAAAGACATGATTAAAATCACATCTCCTTATTTTAGTTGAATTTCAAGGTCCACAGTTGGCCTCACGATAGAGTCGAGGTCCTTTGGGGTGTGGTAGGCCAATAAATTAGAAGAAGTGAATAAAAAAATAGTTTAATGCTACCTAATTTTCCACATAATTACCCAATATTGATAGTAGATTGATGGCTATGTAAGGGGTACTAAAGAATGGGGAACACGTCATGGGAAGGTAGGCCCATTTTTCCATTTCTTATACCAATATACCTTCATGACTTGATCTTAGTATCACACTTATATGCCTATAAATATTTGTGTCTATAGCGAACCAATTTCCTTTGCATATTTATGGTCACTAGTCACTTAGTGTATTCTCATGTCCTTAGTATGATTATTGTCTCCTAATGTCTTATTATAAGACACCTAAATTATGCTTTTTACTCTCCCTTTTTCATTCCCTATATCCCTCATATTTCCTCTTGAGAAATATTGTTTTGTCTATTAATCACTCCCCTTAAAATTTCATGTGAGTTGCATTGTAATACAATGGATAGGACCTAACCATCCTCATAAATTACCACATTTTACCTTCCTATTACCCACATCCTTTGTTATCTAACTATCCTAATTTTTCCACCCTAGTGGTGTTCTCTTTTTGATTTATAGTGTAAGACCATGGATAAGACTTGACATTCCTCAGAAAATTTTCTAATAATACAAGTCCAAAAAAAAATTAAATGTGTAAAATATGAGATAAGATGTGATTTATTATGAAGTTACACATAATTGACATGCTTCCCAATTTGATTTAGTGTGGTTTATGCATGCTTCATTTCTATTTTGCTTTTATCTTCTTATTTTCCAAGTGCATGTAATAATAAAATCATTTCTTAAATTTTCATACTTCCCAACTTGAATTAGTGTGATCAATTTAAGACCAACCTCTTTCCAACTTTGTTTTTATCTTATACTTCCCAACATGATTTAGTATTATTGATTGAATTAATTATTTTTTTTAATACAATTTTTTCCCTTTACATACCTTTCATTTTATTACATTGTTTTCATACTTCCCAACATGATTTAGTATGATTTTACTTGTTTCAATTTGGTTGAAAACATCTTTCACTTTGGTTTAAGAATAAATTCATTTTTACCATCTTGTTTTACCATCCCTTGGGTCTTTATAATTAGTCATTTTCTTGTTATTAAACATTTCAGAACTTGAAATAGTATCTAGTACATTTTTTATTATATTTTTACCATGTCTATATGCCTATTTCTTTTTATCCATGCATGTGTACTACATATGCTAGAAAAGAAACCACATTTCATATATTTCCTATAGTATATATAATAATAGCTAAATACATGTGATATAAATAAATATATCCAAAAAATCCATAGCCACAACCATAATGATGATAACATACACAATCAACATAAAATTACCAAAATGATACATCATATATATACATCTCATAAGTTTTGATACAAGTACAACCATTTATAAAATGCTCCAACTCTATGGTTGTGCTCCATCCTATCTATCTCATGGCCTAGCCACACTTCCTACCAAGGCCTCAATCTAGCTCCTTTGAATAGTATTCTATAATGAGGCCATATGAGATCTCAATCCCTCTACCTATCCTTATAGATGCATTATCTACACCTATGCCTATGCCAACCTAGTTTGGGTTATTGTATGAGCCTATGTCAACTTGATTTACATTTCATTTGACACCTATGTCATCTACATAATTGTATACTCATATCTACCTCATTTCTTCCCCTAGTATTCTAAACCAACTCACCTAAGTTAGGGAAGATGGTACACTAGGGTCCTCTAATGTAGTAGGTTCATGCAGCTATAGAGTGTCATCCAAGACATCATAGAGTGATCCCCTCATAAGGGACCCTCATCTCTCTTCTTCATCCTTAATAATTCTTATAAAATCATACCTAGATAGATATTAGATCATTGTCATATCTCTAAATATATATCTACCTCTAGTCTCTATTTAAAAATGAAAACTTGAGAAACAATTTAATCATCTTTATTACATGTTTGGGTCTCATCCACTATGGTCTCACCATCTATGCAACCAGATAACACATTCTTTCCATCTACATGGCCTCTTAGTACCTCCTCTATAGGTCACCTCCTTAGATCAAATCTAGCTATCATGGCTTATGTTTTCCTTAGCCTACACCTTACTAGCCTCTCTATCATCTAGATCTCATCTAGCTCACCTACTAAGTCCTTAGGGATGGTGATAGTCTCTACTACCTACTACTCCTCCTACCTCCATCAACATTGTGTCCTCAGTGGTCATAGCTCATCTCACTATGGAGTTGGTGGTAGTATCTCTAGTGGTACTAACTCTACATCTCTCTCCTATTTCTCTACTCCTTGTCATGCTCATTCAATCCATAGTCACTCACAACATGGTCTAAGCATTAACCTCATCACTAGTGGACCTAGTCCCCTCCTCCTCCATGGCTCTCTCACATGTCAAGTTTACTACTCAAGCATTAATATCAATGTCACTAGATGAATTAAGCCCATTTATACTAGCACCTATGCCACTATATGTGGCTCTCTCCACTAAGTATATTGTCTAATCACCTCTATCCTTGTTATAGCTAGTGCAACTATGTACCAACTTGGCCATGTATTCATTATGTGCCTATATATCTACCATACTATGTCTACAAATCTCACCATCTATAGTTCTATCACATAGGGCATGACCTACACTACCTATTCCTCTCTCCATCTCTACACTTAAGGTTACCTATCATTGACCGTATGGGGAAACCCAACTAGTCAATACATGGGAAATCTCTCATAGATCCAAGCTATCAATAATATGATTAGTCTTATAGAATTATACCTTTTGACCATCACCTTATATATATCATGTATGAGTTAGACCTAAATGATAGAGCCAAGATCATATATTATTCCCTCATATAGAATCCTCCTACTCAAGTTTGCCATGAATAGTGGTGCCTTGCCATCTAATTGTTGACATAACACTCACTATGACTCAAGTCATATCACAACATTCTAGATATCCATAATCTATGATGCATACATGTCAAACATACTAACTCATATACCTCCTAATATAATATCCAAGCCTATAGGCCACATAGCTAAGGCTCTTATATCCTCTAAGCTATCTAGTATGCCTATAGTCATTGTTTATCCTATCACTAATATTCCTAGGATGGTATGCAAATCCTCCAATGTGATAGATACCTCTATGGCATCCCCATCCACCTCCCATCTAAATTTATTATTCAATCATTCCCAACATCCAAGGAACATGACTAATAAATCTAAAATTAATGGAATCTTACACATGTCAGCTATCCCTCCTAGGCCTACAACTACTAGACTAGCTCTATCACCTATGGTAATAAGATCCAATAGGTATGGTATCCATGACATGTCTACCAATCTCTAGAACTGAGGTCATCCCTAAAACAAAGAAGTAACAAAAGATGTATTAGATCCTCCATGTCATGTATAGTCAAAATACATTCTTTTTATAATTTTAATAAAAAATAAGCCTAAATTACTTGAATTCATTCATTGTTACCTATTTTAGCCTATTCAATCTTTTTCCCCTTACTTGGTTATTTTAGGCCATTCTAACCTTATTTTTGCCTTTTACATGCACTTTTTTACAATTTCGGTTCTTTAGTCAACTTAGTTTGACCAAAAATTCCTTATCTTTAGCCTAGTTGACTTAAAAATATCAATCAACCCTCTTATTCTCCCCTCCCTAGTACTATGTTGTCATTCCATAATTTTTAGATCAGTTGGCAAAAATTTATTAGGATGTAAATATACAAAATATATAGGGTCAACACACACCTACTGGGTCGATAGTGTGGATTTTTCCAATTTTTTAGTTTATTGGGTTGACTAGGTTAACCTAGTTGTATTTAGGTGCTAACCCCTTAGATTTTCCTTTAAAATTGCCTTTTTGCCATTTTCTTCCTAATTCCTCTAAACCCATTTACTATTTTATATTTTATACCTATATAATCTAATTTTGCCTCATTCTAACATTTATAAATGCTAAAAGTTACATTTTTCTAAAAATACACTTAATTCAACAAAATACTCAAAAATTGGCTTAAAATGCATAGTTGCGTACTTGTAGTGCACTTTCTACCACTCCTGGAGCCCATCGTCATCTATCATGTCATCTCCTTTCCATCCTAGCTTATTTGGTCTCTAGAGCTCTTTTTGTCTCCTTCACAAACCAAAATAACCAAATGACTTCTCTTTCCCCTATTTAAAAACACTTCAAACTTCAAATTATTCAATTATTTTTCAGTAGATTCCTTGTTTTATCTATATCTTTATTTTTACTTATCTATTTTCAAAACCATAAAATACACTAGATTCATTATGATGTAGATAATATTTTCCACTACTATATACCTATTTTCCAAAAATTTCAATTTTTGGCTATTTTTGCACTATCTTCTACAAGTTTGTCTAGTGTTCTTCACATTTTACACCTTCACTTCTCTTGTAGTATACTTATTTATCTACAAAATTAAGGAAAGTAAAGGTATGTGTTTTTAAATTTTGTCCTTTCATTTATCTTATTTTTTTCTTAGTGCACTTTACTTAGCATCAACTTTGTGTGTTATCATGTTCTATTTCCTGAAGTACCATCCTATGTTGCGCTTACATGACATGTGATGAGCTTAAAGTGGGGTATATTTATACACACAATATTTTCAAACTTTTATTGATTAGTGACACTTTTTATCTTTTAGAAACCTATCGAGTCTCAATCTCTCTGTGTGTATACCTTAAGGGGTGCATCGGGAAAGGGGTGGGCAAAATATTGATGCTTCATAAAATTATTGTCCCTTTTCCACTTGCCATCTACACACTCATATCCTAAAAAACCCTAAGCTTATTATTCTAATCATTACCCATTCCAATTATTTTCCATACTTTATCCTCCTTTTCTTGCCTTAATTCCCTTTTGGATAGTCAGTTATACTAGGTCAACTGGGTTGACCCTGTATAGTCTAGGGGTATTTTTCTCTCTTTAATTTTGTTATGCCTTTGATTGACCTAGTTCAAAACTAATTAATTATCCCAAAAAACATACATAATTAACTAAGTTTACCCTATATAGCTAACATTTCTAGGAAGATTTAGGGTAAGATCCACCTATATATACAAATTCATTTCCAACCATTTTAAAGAAGAATGGAGAAGAATAATAAGTGTGAGCTAGCACCTGCTTATTGACCATTGTAATTGAATAATAAATCTTATGGTTCCATAATTTATTTGGAGGTACGTATGTTATCTTATGGATAATTCTTTTAGATGCATAGATAGTTGTGTAGCCTAGAGCTAATTTATCTTTGTTATCCTTACATACCACAATGAACTCTTTCAAAGCATCTTGGCCAAGGGAGAGATTGAGGCTTGATGGGATCATCTTTGAAGGTAATTATTCTTAACTTTATTTATCCTTTGTAATAATAGATAGATAATGTAATTTTTATTCTCTCCCATGCATTAGATTTATATATACATTGACATGATTATGTGTCTTCTATGTATGCTTAGTTTAGTTTGTTTTATTTCTAACCCTGACTTTAAGCCATAAGCTTTGGTGTACACTAGATTATATTTACTTTCTTATTTATTAGAATAGAGTGAACATTAAACCTAAGACTCTTTAAGGGTTTTTATGTTATTGTTTTAGACTATAGGGTTTGGAACCCTTCTTAACATGGTGTATTGTGACAAGTGATCCCCTAATCGAGTCTATCAGATCCCCATATTGGTTATGCCCCCACTTCACAAATTTATCCCTAATAAAAAGTTTAGGTATACTCTATATTCTTCAAGCCAATATTTATTTATACACATAATTCATTTTTGATTCCATATAGGTTGGAATGACATACTATGGAATTTTGGTCTAATTCACTAGATGACTAGGTATATGTATTGATGCATATGTATTGTACTATTAATACATAATACATTATTGTTGCAAAAAATTCTAGATTATATTGGATATATAGCCTTGGATATAAAATTTGATAGTGGTAATGGAATTTGGTTGGGTGGAATATGTTGGTATTCATGGGTTTAGGTAGAAAATTGTTATCTACTCATCAAATTCTATTGTATAAAGGGAATATGTTGCTAACTAGATCCATGTTTTTGAAGGTTTTGAAGGTAGATACATATTATATGTTTGATACCCATTAGTTGAAAGGTAATTTTTACCTATGACCTAGAATTTATTATATATATGAACTTTTTTGTTGATTAAGCAACTATTTTTGGTTTAGAATTTTTTGGGGTTTTGGCATTTTTTTGACCAACTAACACTTTCAAACCAATAGAAACATGTTGTGGATTGGGAAAAATTTGTGATTATTGATGTATATTGGTATGTTTTTATTGTGGTAGAACATTTATTTACCCCCTATTATGGTGTCTTAATGTTCTACACTTATTAAGGTGGTAATTTGGTCTATTATTGGCTCATTTACCCATGTTGTACACTTGAAAAAATAACTAGTTGAGGTGTGGAGATTGATTTTTATGTTTGGGAAATAGGCATACCTATCCATAAATATTGTAATACACTTGTGAAAATGGTTGGAATAAATTTTTATGTGTTTTTAAATGATAAATTATACCCACTTTGGTTTAAATTAGAGTGTACTTGATTTTTATCCACAACATTTTAAGTAAAGTATTTTGTTTGAGTGTTAATCACTTCTATTATTATTGGGACATTAAACATGTCACAAGCAACATGATTTGGATAAATGGGTTTACGTTTTGATTTTCATATCTTGAAACATCTATTTGTGGCCTTGTTGATGTAGTTAACTCTATAAGTGGCATGTTTTAAATAGCCATTACATTAAAATTATGATCTAGGTTGAGGTTATTTTGGTATGCTTGTTGTACCTATTCCAATTGATCATCCATAGGAACTTTCACTTTTTAAAAAACACTTTGGATTTGTTTTGAAATTTTAATAAAATATTTATCATAAATATGTGATTCCTATTTTAACTATTGGTTTCAAGGAACATTACTAAGAGTTCTAATCAAACTAAGGAGACTTTCATATGGGAAGTCTAGTGGGAATTTGGCTCTTACTTCGATGGCCTTGATGATAATTTCATATTTATTTTTTAATAAGTGGTGATAAAAAAATTATATATTGTAACTTGCATGCATTAGTGTTATAACATATTAGGGATCTTATTGTTGGGTTTGTTCTACAATTGGCATCGCTTGAGTAAGGTACTATGTTATTTAGTCTTGTTCTTGGCCTAGATACGAATTTTCACTCTCCAAGTACTATTATAGTAGGTAAAAAATTTATTAAATGTATGAAATATTATAATATGGATATGGATCCATCTCATAATCTACATCATCATCATATGGATCTTGAATAAAAGGGTCACTAGTCACAAATTTATCATAGTCTAGATTGTACATAGTCCTGTTATGTGTATAATGAGGCATGTTCTAATATATGAATTTTTAAAAAATGGTGATAAAAAAATTATATATTTTAACTTGAATTCATTAGTTTCATAACATATTATGGATCTTATTATTGGGTTTGTTCTACAATTGGCATCGCTTGAGTAAGGTACTATGTTATTTAGTCTTGTTCTTGGCCTAGATACAAAGGTTCACTCTCCAAGTACTGTTATAGTGGGTCAAAACTTTATTAAATGTATGAAATATTATAATATGGATAGGGATCCATCTCATAATCTACATCATCATCATATGGATCTTGAATAAAAGGGTCACTAGTCACAAATTTATCATAGTCTAGATTGTACATAGTCCTGTTACGTGTATAATGAGGCATGTTCTGATATATGACTAAGTCTCATGAAAAATAAAGGTTAAAATGGTATGAAATAACTGAGGTATGAAAAAAACAAACTTTAACTTTGTTCAAAGAGGCCCAAAGGGTAAAACAACTAAACAAGGAAAAGCTATATTAAAAGCATGAAATAGGTCTAACAAAGGTATTGATTTTCCCAAAGGTAGTTATAATTAGTGACAAAGGTAATAAAAAATCTCAAAACCTATCTATGGATAAGGTAATTATTTACCCAAAGGTGGGTAAAATCAGTGGTAAATGTATCTAGTTAAGGTATAATAATTGTGAACTATATCAAAAGGATAACAATGATTTGCCTAAAGGTGGTTATAATCATTTAACATGAAAAATAAGGATAGACTCTAAAATAAAGATTGATCTAAAAAAATTTTAAAATAATATTTACTAAGGTATTTGGCTTGGATAAACTCGATAAAATAACTTGGAAAACAATATAATGTTAAGGTAATTATCCTAGAAGATACTTAGTAATTAGCTCACTAAGACTTGATATTCAACTCATAAGAAACTTTTTGATGATGAAACTAGGAAATTTCAAACAAGTCACATGTTAATAAATTGGCTTGAAAGACTTTCAAAAAAGTCACAAGACAACAAACAACCATAAAATCTAGGTAAGGGGTCTTTAAGATCAAATAGGAAATTGTCCCAAGTAACACAATCCAAACCCAAAAGGTAGACTACCTAAGTCCAAGTTAGATGAGGCTTTGGCATAAACCTGATTAGTTTAGGATTTTTACTTAAAAACATTTAATTTTAAATTTAATTCAAAAAAATTATATTTTATAAGGCAAATAGGATAGACCAAAATGAGTAGCATAATCGTGTGCTTCAAATAAATAGTATAACAATGGTTTTAGAACTTAGTTTCAAATATGGAAAGTGCTTTGAACAATTTGGATACCATAACAATTATCTCTAAAAAAATGGTAAAAATAGTTTTGGACTAAAAATACAAGGTAAATGTTTAAAATGAAACACGTAGTGTAACGACACCCTGTTTAAACAAGTGATACACAAGTAATTTTGAAATAAAACTCTAGGGGAAAATGTGTAAAATAAAATGGGTAGAGTAACACCTATTAAGTTAAGTTGGTGTGAAAACATGTGATTATTTTTAGTCATTTTGAATTTAAAATACAAACATACAATTTTAGTCTAAAACACACATATAAATAAAAGAAAATATAAATAGCACAATAGATAATCCTTTTCCAAAAATTGATAAGGGTGTAAATAGCTTCTACCAAAGTTTTAACCAATATACCAATGCTCAAAATGAATTAAGTGTTAATCCAAAAATTAAAGGATAGGTGTAGGTATATTTTTTAATCCCTCCATCTCTTAAGGATTGGTACATGGCATGAACATAAAATTAGTAGCACTCAGTATTTGTCAAGATATTCTATGGAAAGTGGGGTTGAATAAAATCTACAATTTTCAAAATGAACTTAATGGTCCCAAGTGTGGCTAATACAAGGGAGAATCACATCAATTGGGTTTAAATTCACTAACTTACTATTTAAAGGTCTATTCATATGCATGTTAACTTCAATTGTGTACTATTTGGTGAAATCTGATGTTTAGCAAAAACTAACCCAGATTTTCATTAGGATTGACAAGGCTAGCTACTCAACCCCCAAGAAATCCAAGTATCATGTTCCCAATTTTATATACCCCATTATAGAGTGGGGGTGGTATGATACTTATATATGAAACCATAGATCAATATAACCCTAAATAACTTATGAGGAGGTGATTAACTCCTACCCACAAGCTAAATGTAAGAAAATAAATAAAAGAAAACTAGAAAGACTTTAGAGGTTGTTTTTGGGTCACCAAAGTCATTCAAATATTGGAGAGAACATACGTGACATTATTTCTAATAATATTTAAAGAAATAAGGAAATGAATAAAGTGCTTTTGGTCATTTGAGTTCTTTATATGGGATGGGGGTAGAGCATACATGCATTAGTTTTTGGTTTACCAAAAATAAACAATTTAGTCTAGGAACTTTGAAAATATATAATAAATAAAAAATAAACAAAAAGAGAAAAAAATATTAAGAGATATAACTAAATTATATGCAATTTTTAATAGCACCAACTCAAATGTGAATGAAATTTTGACCACTCATCCTTGTTTGCACTTGTAAAAACTTTGAAATGCTAAAAGACAAGTTTGATTTGGTTAATTTTAAGAACTAAAATTAAAGTGTATGTGTAATTTAAAAGTTTTTATGACTCTCTTTATTGACATTGGTTCTTGTAACAATGTTAGGGGGTTCTCTTGTATTTAGACCAAAAATCAAATGAATAAAAAACATTCAATTATGAGCTCTAAAGTTTCTAAAATCATAGAGTGAAGCTACCATTTATTTAATAGATCAAATAAACTATTTTTACCAAAACCACTATTTTCCTATGAACATAGACATATAAAGATTAGATTTTAGAAAATTCAGCATTAAATAGGGTGAAGCCATTGATTAAATATAGAGAAGTCCATTATTATAGGTTAAAATTGGGTAAAGTCACCTAAATAAAATGTAATTATACCTATCAAATCCATTGTTTATTAGGGTTGATGTCACTATTTTTATTTGGAAATATCACCATTTATCAAGTCAAAGCCATTGTTTTGAACTCATTATTTCTAGATAAATAAATATCTCAAATAGAGGACGAAAATGGTGAATTTGTTATTACATAGGGTGAAGCTATCAATTACACAAAAAATAGAATAATGAGATCTTCAAGAATAAAACTCTAAACTTGAAGATTTAAATTATATTATTAGGAAAACTAAAGGTTGCACGTCATTATTTGTTACATCTTGATTTCTTCACTAAACTTAATTTGATTATTAAACATATATTAATGGGGTTAATGTTGTTTAATTACTATTATATATAACTTTTTCATTTATGTTGATGTTTGGACAAACATATAATGATTATTTTGTGTGACTCATTACTTTATTTGTTAGTTGTACATGAGTTTCATATTCATGTGGACTATACTTATTTAGTATTATTATGCTTTAAAATCATTTTTTATTGATTCTCATGGTTATGGGCTAACTATAATTTGTATTTGTGAGGTGGATGCAGGAAAAAGTCAACTCTCTAAATAGATATGGAAGGGTAGTATCATCAGGGAGGGTGTTGTAGTAGAAATGTTGGAGGTGTAAAGATTAGATAATGAAACCATCACTCATCACATAGTGTAATAATGCATAATTTATTTAATTTTGATTGTGTATTATTATTCATGTTTGGTCATGTTTGATTTAGTTATGATTCATGTTTAGATGATATACATTCTTATTGAAATTATTACTTTTTTTTAGATTATAATGTGGTTTCTATTATGGAATGCTTTAGTTATATACGTTATTTAGATGACTTTATTTTCTATTGTCTAGATAACCTTTATAGGTGTGTACCTATAAGTATTCAACAAAACATATTTTTAAAACGTGTTTATAGATGACATGGAAACAAATTGCATTTTAATCATATAAAAAATGATTGTTGTAATCTTTATCTAACATAAACCTAATGGGTAGATATGTTGACTTAGGTTTTAATTATCTAATGGTTAACTAGGTTTGATTGTTTAATGTTTAATGGATAAGCCTTCAAGTTTTATTAAAACATAATAATTATGTTTATTGACATATTTTTATGTCAACCCTAATTCTAGAAGCTATCATTTGGTTTAGTTTTGGTTTTCTTGGTCATTTAAACCATGTAAACTTGAGATGGTGAGGGCTTAACTATGAGTTGGAGGAGAAATATGGGGAAATTGTGTTATATGGTGGTTGAGCTGTGAGATATGGGAAGCATGCTAGGAATTTTTGGTCTAATGGCAAGTCATTAGTAGAGTAGTAGAGAATGGGTCATCATGATATTAGGGGTTTCAAAATGCATGTAGTAGAGGGTGAAAATAACAAAAAACGATGAAGTTTTTGTATTTTTGAGGGTAGCCATGGTATACATAGGGGAATGAGATGAAATAAAATAACTTCTAATTGAAGACAAAGGTTAGAATACTTTAGGAAATATAAAGGTAGGGTTTATTCTTGGTTCACTCTAAAAATTTGTATTCATATTATACATTTAAATAATAATTTTTTTTTGGTTTCTTTAAATGGTATTTTAGAGTTTAAAACCCTAGAGAGGGTTAGGGATTTAACCCTATGGGATAAGGAATTCCCCCACAAAATAAAATCCATGATTTAATTAAGTATAACATGAATAAAAAGGGTTAGGGTAACTGTGTAAACAAAATGATTGTGTTTAATCACATGGCTAGGGTATGGCTTAGTTTATTTTATATACACAACTTAGTTTTATTTTATCTAGTTATTACATGGTTGTGTGTCATTTTATCTATACATAAAACTACTAGGTGTTAATGAAATGGATTAAATAGATTGTTTTTTATTAGGGCTAGAATTAGGTTTTCCTATAGTCATAAATAGATTATGTATATCTTTTATTGATTGAAAAATAGTGAAATGGAAGTGTTTTTATTTAATTCCTTGGTATATAGTGAATTGACTAAGTGTTCATTCATACATATGGTTAGGAATATTGTTTTGGATTTCTAGTTTCATTTGGATTTGGGATAATGAAAATGAGTTTTTCATTAGAAATCACTTGGCAGTGTATTTAATCATTTATATTTAGAAGGGTTGTGTGTTATTGCTTTGTAACTACTGACTAAATTTAACCTTGGGTCAAATTTGGTCAAACACCCTTGCATATTCAAATTTGTCATAAGGTCCTTATAGGTTTTAAAATGGTCTAAGGTCCTAAATGAGCTTAATGCATGTTTTGAGGGTCAAATAACATATTTTAATCCTTTGACATGTTTGTCTTTTTTCATAATGATATATTATGTCACCTTTTAGTCACATTTGAGTGAAATGTATGGTTTCCACTAAGGACAAATGCTTCAAGAGGACATTTAATGTATCATATGTCAAAAAGGTGTCAAGGTAAAGTTTGAAACTAATAAAAAAATAGTTTTAATTTTTTTATGGACTAATGTAACACACCTAGTACATGTGACCACTTTAGAGAGGTTACTTGAGATCCCCAAAATTCACTTCCATACTCAAGTAGTTTTGACATGTCCAAAAAAATTTAGAAAAATTAACTCTATCTCTCTCTCTCTCTCATTTCTCTCTTGGGTAAGTCAAATAGGTCAACCAATTCATACTTGGTATGGATAGGAGGAGCATAATTCAAGTAAATTTAATTGGTCCTTTCCATGTAAATAGTTTTTGGTTTGGTGGTTTGTGCTCTATGAACAATATTTAAGACTATTAATGCCTTCAAGTTTCCTTCACATCCCCAACACCTTAGGATTCCTTCTCTTTGTGTATTGTTCTATGTGAACCAAGTATAACATATGATATTACAAAGAATTCCCACTCCTTTCGTGTTGATTTAAAACTATTTTTCATGTGTGGATATGAAGGAATAGACAATATCACCCTCATTATGCTATAAATGAGCACTATTGGTCTGTAGAGCATTATTTTCATAGTTATAGATCTTATCTTACTATGGGTAAGGTCATAGAGAATGGATGATTATATTATTCATTAAAGGTCTATAGTCAAGAGAATCATGAATGAAAGTGATGTCTAAAACACATTATAAAGTCAAGTAGCCTTGAAGTAGGAATCTACAAGTTTCATGTTCAAACTTGAAAGAAATATCAAGATATGAAAGGAATAATATTGGTGTTTGAAGGTTTTTCACCTAAATAAGATCTCAAACAAAGTCCATGAACCTAGTAAAAGATCATTATGGTGGTGATGAGGTTATAACCTAACACATAGTCCTATATCATATAAACCAATAGGTAGTCTAAAATAGTAGTTTGAAGCCAATACAACATAGGTTTGAGTAGTGATGAAAGGGGGTTTGGAGGTTTTTGGAATCTAATTGAGACTGTCAAGTAAGTTTGTGAGCATAGATTATCACATTGATAATGGTAAGGTAACTAAATATAGTGAAACATAGATCCATGTTCATAGATTTATAAAATTTCAAATGGGATTGATTACCTTAACTTCTCTGAATGAGGTTTTTCTCTTATAATGAGTCATCTGTTGGTAAGTGTCTATGAAGTCTATGCGAGTCTAATCACTTCATTCTTGCATCCTGGATGAAGATGATACTTATTAACATGAAAGGAAGCTAATAACTCAAAATAAGAGAATGATAAGTGGATATCCAAATCGTCTAGGTTTATATTGAAGATACTCAATGAAAGCTATAGTGCATTGAGCCAAACGAACATGTAACTTTAATGACACTATATTGAGTTGATGATAGAAGAATGGTTACATGGTTTGATAGTAGGAAACAAGTAAATTAAAAGGTGAAATAGACATGATGACTTTAATATTTATCTAGGGGATAGAAACACAGTCCTCAAACACTAATGAGCACCTATAGGAACCCTTGTTTTCCTTATTGAGACACCTATAGTTTGATTGCAGACTAGTTCTAGCCAGTGGAAGATATAATTTGGAAATATGAAGAGGCGTAATATGGATGGATAATTTTTAAAACACTCTCACAATTTTAGTTACATAATCATATATATTTATAATAATAAGGATCCTCAATCTACAATGATGAGCCTAAAATTTAGTCTAGCTAAAAAATTGCATACAATCTTGCATGGTCATAGGTATAGAAAGATAGTCTTAAGAACACATGATATTATGAGATATAGAGATATGATAAAGATTTAATAAAATTTAAATAACATAAAAATAACCTAATTTATCCCTTCATAGTCTCACTTTAGCTAGACAAATAATGGAGATGCCCTTTATTTTGTCTCAGATAGAGGGCATTCCACAGGTAGCCCAACCTCTAGATTGAGTATATAGCTAGACAAAATATGAAAGAGAAAGTATTAAGGAACTATGAAAATATTTATAGAGTTGGAATTATGGTGAAATAATTTATAACATGCCTCACATTCAATGTGATACTCACATATGGTCAAATATTATAAATACACAGTCTAGGCCTACTAGGCCTAAACCCTGATGGCACCCAAATTGATTCATATTATCATGAGATACTTAAAATAAATATGAGATCATTAAATTTAAAGTATATAGTCCATAATAATCATTAATTTTTAGTTAAAACTACATAAGTGGGCAATTTGGCATAAAATTATCTCAGGCCTGCCCAAAATACATAGAAGGATCTTGAGACCCATCTTATTTTGATAACATATATATGAATCATGTTTATGGTACCTAAATAAATTATGGATATTTGAATGGGGTAATATACTATAACTTAGTGTAATTGGTTCTAAGGTTGAATTCTTAACCTTTATGAATCATTACTAACAATCTAAACTTGCAAAAACCCTCCTAAAATCCTCAAAAGAACCTGATAGAGAATAAAAAAATGGAGATGCATATAACATTTTTAAAATGGCCTAGAAATTTATTTTTAATAATTATGACTCTCTTATGATCCTTTACACCTAATTGATCTATACCATTACTTGTACTGATATACCTATTTTTTGGTTTTCTATAGCTTTTGGTCTGTTTCACAGGTACATAAGGCTATTGATGAATGAAGATCATTGTGGGAGGAATTTATAAAATTATAATAACTAATTATACTTAATTTTCACTTTAGTTATGCATTAAAATCCCTATTCTAATCCATTCATTGTATGTAGTATGAATTGACAAGGAGAAGGCAAAATGACCATCAAAGATTGGAAGTGAGAAGTGTGTTTTAAGTTTCATGGAGATATATATCATATACTAGAGGAAAAATAAGGTCTAAATAAGTTTCCTAACACCTATTTAATGAGATTAATTGAATAATTGTAGTCTACCTAAGTGATAAATGTGAAGATTTAAGCCTAGATGTATAACGAGTAACTTCAAACAATGAACACACGTGTCAAGAGGAAGATCATCAATTGGAAAAGCGTAAAAGGAATTTCACCAATATCATTTTCATCTTTTCATGTTAGATTATATGTGTCAAAGCCTTCTATGATATTTTAAATCAATCAAGTGGAATCTTCATTTGGAAGTGTAATTTTAAGAAGAACTATGGAGTGTCTTTATGCCAACATGAAGGATATGTTATGTTTATGATGGATATTTTCCAAGATGACCTTAATGAATTTTTTTCAACTTCATTATCTTTAATTTTAATTGGTTTCTAAAGTTTAACATTTGGACTTGTGACCCTTCATCTTCACTTCTTCTCTCTCCTCTCCTATGCTCTATCTATTCAAGCCTTTTTGGCTTTGTAAGGGATCCATAACTGGTATGGTGAAGCCCTACTAGTTTTAACATCTCATTTTCCATTAAATAATTTTTTTATAAATTTAATTTATTTTCTAAAATATATTACCTAATTATGCGAAGTAGTGTGCCTGGTTGATAAGTGATGAATGTCTTCTCCTTGCTTCCATTTTGCTCTTGCATGTTTTGTGTGAGTGATATCTCTTCTAGCAAGTCTCATAAAGTTTGTGTTTTTTAAGTGTGTAAGTGTGAGAGAGATAAGTAGTGTCTATTATTAGACCTTATTTTCACAAAACTCTTGATATACATAGTAATATACCTTTATGATAAATACTTATGCTAGAAGGACATTGAGTTGATGTTAGTTTTAGCAGTCTTCTTTCTTAGTATAGTTACAAATGTGTTTTATGGAGTTATATTTGGTGTATCACCTTCATTACTTTAGATTTATTTATGTTTAATTATTCCCTTTTCATCCCTAGTAGTGATTAACCTAGTGTAGTGTGTGATCTTAAAGGCATATCAAGGAATATGTCCCTTTCAAACCTTTAGATCTATCTCTTACAATATCTTATCTATGATGAGAGATAGTTCCCTATTATCCCAATTTTGAGAAGGTTTTCTTAAATTCTCTAGGGTTGTAAATTTGGGATATAAAATTTTTGTCACTCCCAATGGGACATGAATTCCAAGAAGGTTTTTTAATGTGGATGCTAGTTTTAACAATAACAAACTATAACAATCCACTTCCTATAGTATTTGGCCATTCCAATGATTCAAATTTGCTTACAAACCAATGAACTCTTTCATGCCTAAGGTAAACACTAGGTCTCTCACCAAAGGCATTCATTTTGAGATTCAAGACCTTCCCCATTATTCATACAAAGTAAGTAGATTTGAAAACACCCATCCTTATCCAAATAAATTGTACCTTTCTCACAAGCCTATAATAAATTTATTGATTACACTATTATTAAAAATTAATAAGGCCACTATGGCAAGGAACTTTCCTTCTATTGACTTAAATGGTTGTATCACTCTAATACTTGTACATTATGATGATATCCCCATATCTACCCTTAAAAGTGTTCCATCATACACCAGTGAGACTACCATGACACTTATTAAGCATATTATAAATATTGCTAACTTATTCAATATCCATCACATCATTGAAGAGAATACAATAATCAGATTGTTGGCTATCTCCTTTAAAATAAAATATATTAACTGGTATGGAACATTGGAGCCTGAATCAATCACCACATGGGATGAGTTGAGATATGCATTGAGAAGAAGATTTGAGGACAAGAGTGACAACTTGTCACTAACTAAGTAGCTGGCCAGCATAAGGAGAACACCTCAAGAATTCATTCAAGACTTAAACACAAAATTTTAGAATACATGGGATAGGATCAGAATCTTGGTAAGACCCATAACTCACTATGTTCTCCTTTACTATCTTAAATATTTTGATGGTGACATTTCCATGATGATATAATAAATGGGAGGTAACACTCTATTTAATACATATCAAGTGGCCATTAGGGTAAAGAATTGTTTTATTAAAGCTCATAATATTTCCCCAAGACTGCCCATGCCTCTATTCCTTGATTTTCAAGCCCCTACACATATTATTTCTCCCATTCCTACACCTAACAAAAGCCTACTACCCTTAGTCAACCAAACAAATTGAATGTTAAAGAAATGATGAGAGATATAGAATAAGATATCTTAGGTATAAATATGATTATCCAATAGTATCAAGTAAATTCTTTCCAAATACACTATCAACCTAATCAGTCCTACCCTAACTATCAAGGCAATGGACTACCTTTCCAAGGTCATACTCAAGGCCAAGGACAATTGGTCCAATCAAAATCCTATAATGGATATAAACCCAATGATACTTCCACTTAAATAAAATTATTACCTACTAAAAATAACCTTTCCCAAGAACATGATATTCAACCTTCATGGGACCAACCTCATAACCCAACTTCTTATGTCAATGAGTCCTTTAATCAAGCCTTCATGGGAAGTTTGAGAACTATGCCAGCTATGACTCAAGATGAGGTGCCAAATGGAGGATAAATCAATGGTAAAGGTGATAAATTAGGTTATATATTTTTTAATTGTCATCAAGATGACTCATGTGTAGTCAATTATCAAGGCCAATCAATAATAGATGCAAGTTTTAGAGCTACAAACACAAGGAACAAGAGAAAGGTAGTTGAATAAGTTCAAGGGGATACTAATGGTCAACTAATTAATGCTAAAACATCTAAAAGGGTGGGTATGTATAATGTTATTCCAAATATACAAGTAATTTATAGATATAATAATGTTAGAAGTGTTTTCATACCTCAAAATTCTAAAGGTGTAGGCAATACTATTCCTACTAGTGGACAAGTAAAAGTTAGTGGTTCTTTCACTGGCATCATAGAATAAATGAAGAAGTCTCATGTGAATGTATCAATATGAGATACATTGAAAATAACTGGACAAGCATACCTACTTAAAGATTAGTTGTCCAAACTTAGTTTTGCAATCAAATAACCTAGTGGGAAAGAGGCAACCTTGACAAACACTTTGAATCCTAGTGAAGTAAAATCAAATAAGGTTGAAAAGGTATACATACCGCCTCCTTTCTATCTATTCATCATTATTGGAGATTATTTGGTTCATAATTGTCTTATTGATAGTGGAGATAGTACTTGTGTCATTCCAAAGAAAGTAGATGATACATTAAACTTTAAATATGAGCCTCATGAAAAATGAGTACTACAATTTGATGGGTCAGCTACCAATACCATAGGCATAATCAAAGGTTTGGAAATTGTTCCTCATGATTTTCATATATTCACCATTTATCAAGATGTTTTAGTGGTAGATGTATGTCCTCATTTTTCACTTTGTTTATCAAGAGGGTTCATTGATAAAATTGGAGGTTATTTGAATTCAAAATGGTCCTATATGGGATTTAAGACTATATATGGTGTAAAAGTGATAGTCAAATCAAAATCTCTATCTAGTTTTCATGTAGAGCCACATGTGGCTTATACCTCTAATATTAATTGCAATGTAATTGAATAAGATGATCACCCTAGTAATCAATAACCTATAACTCTCCTTCATGGCATATTTGATTTATATTTTAATGAGTGGGGAGTTTAGTAAGGTGTAATTGAAGAAATAGGTCTTGTTACTTATATACTTCATGAATTATGTGATGGAACTCTTGAGGTATATCATGATAAAATTATATAGCAAGTTTTATGGGGAAACTATCTTGTAGACATGGGTGACGATGTGAGAATCCTAGTTGTGTCAAAGAATGATAGTCTTAGTGAACACTCAATTCTTTCTACAAAAGAGGATAATTATGATGAACCTGAACCCCAAGAGGAAGTACATGACATGTGAGAATATTTAAATTCCATTATGAAATAATTTAAGGATTTGATCAAGCCTATAACTATTCAAAAAGAGTATATACCTAGTGATGAGGTTAATCATGATCCATATGAACATAAGGAAGATCTTAGTATCTCTATCAAGAAAGAAAAAACTTTGGAAAAACATGAAGTATTTGATGAGCACAAAGAGGAATATCTTGATGATTTAAAAAAACAAGCATGTCATGTTTCAAAGGCACTTGAAGTTGAGAAGGTTGTGATTATCTCCAAAGATTATATTGAATATTTTCAAATGAACATGTTAGAGATTAAACAATCTACCATATCAAACAAGTTTCTTGTAGATATAGATGGAGTGTTCTTGAGAGCTCCAAGTGACATGTAGTCAATAAAAGATCTACCCATGGTAAGTCATTTCACTACCTCCACAAGCAAGTGTTCATAGACAAGTATGCCTCATATGATGGACTATTTTCTTGGAGAAATATTGATTCAAGGAGTATTTTCTTTGACCATGGTTGAAGTAATGATGAATGGTTATTCACCTCAAGTGTCTTGAGGTATTTTTAGTACTAGAATAGGTGTGTGTTTTTTAATAATTGTGTGTTTGATTTGTTGTCTTGTCTTGTGTTTGTTACTTATTGTGTGTTGGTGTGGTTTTATTTCCTTTTAGAGGTTTATCAATGTCTATATTTGTATAGGTGACTCCATTACCTAAGGATAGGATAAGGCAATTGGTCCTTAGCATAGTAGGCATGATAGTCCTAGTAAAATGCCAAAATGTTGATTAAATTTGACCCTAGGTCAAATTTAGTCAAACACCCCTACATATTCAAATTTTTCATAAGGTCCCTATAGGTTTTTAAATGGTCCAAGGTCCTAAATAATCTTAAGGAATGGTTTGAGTGTCAAATAATATAATTGAATCCTTTGACATGTTTATCATTTGTCCTAATGATATATTATGTCACCTTTTAGTCACATTTGAATGAAATGTATGATTTTGAATAAGTACAAAGGTTTCAAGAGGACATATCACATATCGTATGTCATAAAGGTATCAAGGGATAATTTTAATCTTGAAGGGATGTACGTTCAATGTGGAAACATAAAAATCACTATAAGAAAGCTAGTTTTAGTTTTTATATAGAGTGATGTAACATAAATAGTATGTGTGACCACTTTACGGAGGTATCTTGAGATCCTAAAACTTCACTTCCATGCTCAGGTAGTTTTTATAGGTCTAAAAATGGAAAAAATGACCTTTATCTCTCATCACTCTCTTGGGTAGGTCAAAGAGGTCAACTGGTTCACACTTGGTATGGATAGAATGAGTAGAGTTCAAGAGAGTACACTTGGTGGAAGTTAGTAAAATTTATGGAATTCCTTTCCATGGAAATAGTTTTTGGTTTTGTTGTCTATTCTCTATGAATAATATTTTAGATTGTTGATTCCTTTAAGTTGCTTACACATCCCCAATACCTCCATTTTCCTTTTCTTTGAGCATTATTTTGTGTGAACCAGGTGTAGCACATGGTCTTGAATATAATGTCCACTCCTTTCATGCTTATTTAAAACTAGTTTGCACATGTGGATATTAAATCATAGACAAGATCACCCTAATTATTCTATAAATGAGCACTATTGGTCTGTAAATCATTATTTTAATAGTTTCAGAGCTTATCTTCTTATGGGTGACCTCATATCAAGAAAGGTGTGTGTTTGTTTACAATGAAATAGAGCATGGTTGATTATATTATTCATTGAGGGTTTGTGTTTTAGAGGATCAAGAATCAAAGTGAGGTCTAAAGCACATGATATAGTCAATTATCACTAAAATAAGCATCTACATGTTTCATGTTCAAACCTAAAAGAAGGATCATGATATGAAAAGAATCATAGCTTTTTTTTAAGGTTTTTAACCTAATAAAGATCTCAGATAAAGTCCATGAACCTAGTGAAAGGTCATTAAGGTGGTGATGAGGTTCTAACATAGCACACAATATTACATCATATAGACCTATAAGTAGTCTCAAATAGTAGCCTAAAGATAATACAAGAGAGGTCTGTGTAGTGATGAAAGGGGATTTGGAGGTGTTTGGAGTCAAATTGAGACTTTTAGGCAAGTCTAAGAGCATAGATTATCATAAAGATAGTGGTAAGGTCACTAAATATAGTCTTACTTAGATCCATGTTCAAAGAGTGATAAAGTTAAAAATGGGATCGATTACCTTAACTTCTCTAAATGAGGTTTTGCTCATACAATGAGTCATCTTTTGATAAGTGTCTATGAAGTCTGTGCAAGTATAATCACATCATTCTTGTAGCCTAGATGAAGATGCTACTTCTCAACATGAAAAGAAGACAATAAGACAATAAGAGAATGATAACTGGATCTCCAACTTGGTTAGGTTTATACTAAAGATACTTAGTCAAAGCTATAGTTCATTGAGCCAAATGAACATGTAACTTTAGTGAGACTATATTGAGTTGATAATAGAGGAATGGTTGTATGGTCTAATGGAAAGGAAAAAGTACATTAAAAGGTGAAATAGACATAATGACTTCTATATGGAACCAAGGTAGAGAAACATAGTCCTAAAACACTAATAAGCACCTATAATAACCCTTTGTTTACCTTATTGAGACACCTATAGTCTAACTGTAGACTAGTTCTAGCTAGTAAAGAGATATAGTTTGGAAGTATACAGAGGTGTAAGATGAATGGATCATGTTGAGACCACTCTCATAGTGGTAATGACATAATCCTATATGTTTTCAATAATAATGACCCTTAACCTACAGTGATGAGCCTCAAACTAAATCTAGCTAAAACCCTATAGATAATCATGTATAATCATAGTTATAAAAATATAATATTGAGAACATTTGATGTTAGGAACTCTAGAGAGATGATCAGGATTTAAATTCTTTTTATAACATAAAAATGACCTAATTTATCCCTCTATAGTCTCACTTTGGTCAAACAAACATGGATATACCATCCATTTTTTCTCAGATAGAGGACACTCTACAAGGAACCCAACCTATAGATTGAGTATATGTATAGTTAAAGGATGAAAGAGAAAGTATTAAGGAACTATTAAAAGATGTATAAATTTGGACTAAAATTAAAGTAAGTGATAATAGGCCTCACATTCACTATTATACTCACATATGGTCAGATATCATAAATACACAATCTAGGCCTACTAGGCCTAGAACTAGGCCTAAAACCTCATGGCCTCCAACTTGATTAATATGATCATGATATAATTATAAGACATATTATATCCTTCAATGGAAAGTGGATATTCCATAATAATAATAATTGGTTTTCAAGAAGTAATACATAAGTGGTCAATTTGGCCTAAAACTATTTTAGGCCTATAGAGAATACATAAAGGGAGATTGAGAGCCATCTTATTTTAATCACATATGTACGGGTGATGTGCATGGTACCTAAAAAAAATTGTGGATATTTTAATGGGGTAATACACTCTAACTTAGTGGAATTGGTTCTAAGGTTGAATGCCTAACCTTTATGAATCATCACTAACAATCTAAATGTCCAAAAATACTCCCAAAACCCTCTCAAGAACATGATGGATAATAAATGAATGGATACTCATATAAAATTACTAAAATTTCCTATAAATTTAGTTTTACATACTTATAACTCTCATAAGATACTTGACACCCAATTGATTTGTTATGTTGCTTATATGGACAAACCTAATTCTGGGTTTTATATAGGTTTTGATGTGTTCCATAGGTGTATAATGGTATTGATGAATGAATATAATTTTGGGAGGTGTTTATATGAATTAAAATACCTCTACTAATCCATTCATTGTAGGTAGTATGGATAGGATAGTAAGACGGCCAAGTGACTATCAAAGATTAGAAGTGAGAAGTTTGTTTTAAGTTTCATGTATATATATATATATATTATAGAATAAAGGAAAAAAATGTATAAATAATTATTTTAACACCTATTAAATGATATTCCTTGAATAACTATAGGCTACCTAAGTGACAATTGTGAATATTGAAGCCTAGAGAGATAATCAGTGACTATAAACAATGAATACATGTGTCAAGAGGAGTATCATCAATTAGAGAAGAATACAAGGACTTGACTTGATATAATTTCCATATTATCATGTTATATTATGTGTAAAATCCTTATATGATAGTTAAAATTAATCATGTGGACTCTTCATTAAGAAGAGTCATATCAAGAAGAACTATGGAGTTTCTATATGCCAACCTGAAGGATATATCATGTTTGTGATGGAAATTTGTCCAAGAGGACCTTTATGAAATATTTTACACATAATTATATTGAATTTTAACTAGGTTATAAAGTTTTACACTTGGTCTTATGACCCTTCATCTTCACTTTTTCTCTATCCTCTCCTATGCTCTATATATTCAAGCCCTTTTGGCTTTGTAAGGGATCCACAATAAGTATGGTGAAGTCCTACTTGTTTTGAAATATCATTTTCCATAATTTTTTTTTTAAAGTTTATTTATTCTGTACAACCTATTTATAAAGTGTTTCAATTAGTTTACTTTGTTGACAAGTTATGAATGTCTTCTCCTTGCTTCCATTCTTCTCTTTCATGTTTTGTGTGAGTGATATCTCTTCTAGTAGGTCTCATAAAGTGTATGTGTTTGTTAAGTGTGTCTTGAAGAGTGAGAGAGAATAGTATTTTATATATTTGGATATGCATATCATCTGCCTCTATGAGAAATACTTATGCTAGAAGGACATCGAGTTGAGGATAGTTTTAATAGGCTTATTTCTTAGTGCAGATGCAAGTGTGTTTTTTGGACTTATCTTTGGTGTATCGCCTTCATTTTTTAGGTTTATTTATGTTTCCTTATTAAATTTTCACCCTCAATAATGATTATAATAATTTAGTGTGTGAGATTAAATATAGATTAATGGAGATATCCATTTTAAACCTAGATATCTATCTCTTGTAGTAATTTGTATATGAGGAAAAATAGTTCCATGTTATACCATATTTGATAAGGTTTCCTTAAATTATATAGGGTGAAAATTTGGGATATAAAATTTTTGTCACACTAGGTTGGACATGAAGTTCAATAAGGTTATTCAAGGGGGATCTTGGTTTTGATAATAAGGAGCTATAATAGTCCATTTCCTAAAGTATTTGGTGACTCCAATGTTTCAATTTTAGTTATAGACTAGTACCCTCTTTCATGCCTAAGGAAAACACAAGGTATCTTACCAAATTAATTCCTTTTTATTTTAAATATCTTCCCCATTATTCATACAAATCAATCATATTTAAAAACACCTATCTTTATCCAAAGAAGTCATACCTTGCTCACAAGCCCATAATAATTTTTTTGATTACCCCATTATTGTTAAGTCCTGAGGTCACTATGGCAAGGAAATTTACTTATGTTTACTTTAATGGATATAACCCTATAATACTTGACCATTATGATTATATCCCCATATATTCCCTCAAAAGTGTTCCATCAAACATCGGTGAGACTGATATCACACCTATTAAAATTTTTAAAAATATTGCTAACTTCTACAATCTCCATCACATCATTGAATAAAACATATAAATAATATTTTTGGTTACCTAATTCAAAGGAAAATCTCTTGACTCATATGGAACATTGGCACCTAAATCAATCACCACATGGGATGAGTTGGGAGATGCATTGAGAAGAAGATTTGAGGATAAGAGTGATAACTTATCAATAATTAAACAACTAACCAAATAAAGAGAGAACATAAATAAATAATTAAATACTTCAACATAATATTTAATAAGACATGGGATAAGATCCAAATATTGGTAACACCCATAGCTCACCATACTTTCCTTTAGTATCTTAATGTTTTTGATAGTGATATTTCAATGATGATACAATCTATAGAAGGTAACACTCTTTTTAATGCTTATGAAGTGTCCATTAGGGAAGATAATTGTTTTATTTAGGCTATGAATATTTCCATAAGACCTCCCATGCATTTATTAAATTATTTACAAGCCCTTACACCTATTTTTTCTCCCATTCTTTCAATTAAACAAAATCCTATTACCCCTAGTAAACCAAGCAATCCTAATGATGCAAAAAGGATGAGATATATGGAGCAAGATATCTGAGGTCTAAATAGGATTATCCAATGATATAAATTAAATAATTTCCCAATATACTATCAACCTAATCAATCATACCTTAACTATCATGGTAATAACCCACCTTTCCAAGGTCATACTCAAGGTCAACGATAGTTGGTCCAATCAAAAGCCTATGATTAATATAACCACAATGCTCATTCCACTTCAAATAAATTATTTCATAATAAAAATAACACTTCCCAACAACATGATAGACAACCTTCATGGGATCAACCTCATAACCCAACTTCCCATGTCAATGAGTCCTTTAATTAAGCCTTCATGGCAAGTTTAGGAAGTATACTAACTATGAATCAAGATGAGGTACCAAATGGAGGAGAAACCAATGGGAAGGTTGCTTAAGTGAGTTATAAATTAGTTAATTTGTATAAATATGACTCATGTGAAATCAATTATCAAGGCCATTCAAGCATAGATGCAAGTTCTATATCTATAAACATAGGAGCAAGAGAAAGGTAGTTGAATAAGTTTAAAGGGTTGTTAGTGGTCAACTAATGAATTTTAAAAAATATAAAATGGTAGGTATGTCTAATGTTGCTAAATATACACAAGTAATTAAAAGAGATCATAATGTTATAAAAAAATTTATACCTCATAATTCTCAAGGTGTAGGAAGGACTATTCCTACTAGTGGACAAGAAAAAGTTAGTGGCCCTTTCACTAACATTATAGAGAAAATGATGAGGTATCATGTGAATGTATCAATGTGGGATACATTATAAATACTTGGACAAGCAAACCTACTTCAATAAGAGTTGTCAAAACTTATTTTTACATTCATACAACTTATTTTGAAAGAGGCAGTCTTGAAAAACACATTGAAGCCTAATGAAGGACAGTCAAACAAGGTTTAAAAGGTAGACAAACCTCTTCAATTATATCTACCCATCAATATTAGAGATTATTTGATTCACAATTATCTCATTGATATTAGATAGTATTTGTGTCATTCCCAAGCAAGTATCTTATAAATTAATCTTGAAATATGAGCCTCATGCAAAAGGAGTACTACGATTGGATGGATCACCTACCAAGACCATTGGCACAAATAGAGTTTTGTAAATTATTATTCATGTTTTTCCTACCTTCACCATTTATCAATATGTTGTAGGTTTAGATGTGCTTCCTCATTTTTTCGCTTTGTTTTTCAAGAGAGTTCATTGCTAAAATTAGAGTTTATTTAAATTCAAATTGGTCCTATATGGTATTTTATGACTAGATATGGTGCAAAAGTGATAATAAAATCAAAACCTCTTTCTAGTTTTCATGTAGAGACATATGTGCCTTATACCGCTAATATGAATTGGAATGTCATTAGAAAAGATGGTCAGCCTAGTGATGAAGAACCTCTAACTCTCCTTGATGCATATCCACTTGTATCTTGATGAGTGGGGATTTTACCAAGGTTGACTTGAAGAAACAAGATTAGGTAATTATATCCTTCATGAAGCATCTGATGAAACTCTTGAGGTAGATCATGATCACATTTTAGAGTAAGTTTCATGGAGAAACTATCTTGTAAAATGGGTGATGATGTGAATATCCAAGCTATGTCAAAGCATGATAGTCTTAGTGAACACTCAATTCTATCAGCCAAAGAGGATAATGCTCATGAACGTAAACCCAAAGAGGAAGTAGATAACATGTGGTAATAGTTCAATGCCATTATTCAGGAATTTGAGGAGCTGAGTAGACTAAAACTATTCAGAAGGAGTATAAACCTAATGATGAGGTCAATCATGATCCATATGTACACAAGGAAGAGTTTGGTATCTCTATCGAGTAAGAAACAACCAAGGTAGAACATTAAGTATTTGATTAGTACAAGGAGGATAGTCTTGATGACTTATAATAGAAAGAATGTCATGTTTCAAAGGAACTTAAAGTTGAGAATGTTGTGATGATCTCCAAAGATCATATTCAAGACTATAAAGTAAACATGTCAAAGTTTAATCAAGATGCTAACTCAAAAAGGTTTCTTGGAGAACTAGATGGAGTGTTATTGAGAGCTCCAAGTGACACACTTGTAGTGAACAAAATATCTAACCATGATAAGTCATTTGACTACCTACACAAGTAAGTGTTCATAGATAAGTATGCATCATATAATGGACTACTTTTTTGGAGCAAAAGTGATGCAAGGAACATTTTCTTTGACCCTTGATGAATCAATAATGAGTGGTTCTTCACCTCAAGTCTCTTGAGATATTGGACATATTGGGATATGTGTGTGTTTTCCCTAAGTGTTCATGAGAGCATAAGTGTGTTTTCTTTCTTGTCTTATCTTGTGTTTGTTACTTATTTTGTGTTTGTGTGGTTTGATTTCCTTTAAGAGTATTATCAATTTCAATATTAGTGTATAGGTGACTCCATTTCCTAAGTATAGGAGAAGGTAACTAGTCCTTAACATAATAGGCATGCTACCCCTAAGAAATCACCAAAATGTTGACTAAATTTGACCCTAGGTCAAATTTGGTCAAACACCCTTGTATATTAAAATATTTCATAAGGTACCTATAGGTTTGAAATGGTCCAAGGTCATAAATAAGATTAAGGCATGGTTTGAGGGTCAAATAATATGTTTCAATCCTCTGACATGTTTGTCATTTGTCCTAATGATATATTATGTCACCTTTTGGTCACATTTTAATGAAATGTATGGTTTTCACTAAGGAAAAAGGTTTTAATAGGATATATAACATAGCATATGTCAGGAAGGTGTTAGGGGATAGTTTGAAATAGAAAAGGATGGAGGTTTAACATGAAAACTAGAAGATCATTATAAAAAATTTAGTTTCAATTATTGTATAGATTGATATAACATACTTGGTACTTTAACCACATTATGGAGCTCTCTTGATATCCCATAATTCACTTCCATGATTAAGTAGTTTTTAAAAGTCCAAAAATGTCAAAAACTAACCTCTCTCTCACATCACTCTCTTGGGTACGAAGAGGTCAACTGGTTCACACTTGGTATAGATAGGAAGAGAAGAGTTAAAGCAAGTGAACTTGGTGGAAGTTAGTAGCATTTATGGTCTTACTTTACATGGTAATAATTTATAGTTTGGTTGTTTGTGATCTATGAATAGTATTTAAGATTGTTGATGCCTTCAATTTGCCTATACATCCCCAACACCTTAATTTTCCTTCTCTTTATGCATTATCCTATGTAAACCAAGTATATCATATGGTCTTGTAGAGAATGCACACTCGTTTCAAGCTAATTTTAAATTATTTTTCATATACGTATATGATTGCATATACATGAAAACCCTTATTATGCTAGAAATAAGCATTAATGGCTTGTAGAGTTTATTTTCATAGTTATAGAGCTTATCTTCTTGTGGGTGACTTTAAATCAAGAATGGTGTAGATTTATTTTCAAATTCATAGAGCATGGTTTATTATATTATTAATTAAAGGTCTATGTTAAAGAGGATAATGAATGAAACTAAGGTCTAAAACATGATACAATCAAGTGGCCTTGAAATAGGCATCTACAATTTTCATCTTCAAACTTGAAAGAAGGATCAATATATGAAAGGAATCATAGTGGTGTTTGAAAAATTTTAACGTAATTGAGATCTCGAACAAAGTCCATGAACCTATTGAAAGATAATTAGGGTGTCAATTAGGTTTTAACCTAGCATACAGTCCTATATCATATATACCTAGATGCAGTCTCAAATAGTAGTTTGAAGCCAATACAATATAGGTATGAGTATGGATTAAAGGGGAGTTGGATGTTTTTAGAATCCAATCAAGACTTTTAGGCAAGTTTGATATCATAAAGTATCATAATGATAGTGGTAAGGCCAATATATACAATTAGACTTAGATTCATGTTCACAGATTGAGAAATTTACAAATGGGATTGATTACCTTAATTTCTTTGAATGAGGTTTTTCTCATATAATGAGTCATCTTTTGGTAAGTGTCTATGTATTTTGTGCAAGTATAATCACTTAATTCTTGAATCCTAGATGAAGATGATACTTATCAACATGAAAGGAATCTAATAAGTCAAAAGAAGAGAATGATAAGTGGATCTCCAATTCAATTAGGTTTTTACTAAACATACTTAGTGGAAACTATAGTGAATTGAGCTAAATAAACATGTAACTTCAATGACACTATATTTAGTTTACAATAGAGGAATGGTTGCATGGTATAATGGAAGTAAACAAGTACACTCAAAGTTAAAATGGACATAATTAATTAAATATGAAAGAAAGGGAGATAACAATAATACTTAAACACTAATGAGCACCTATAAGAACCTTTTTTTCCTTATTGAGACACCTACAGTCTAAATGTAAAATAATTCTACTAGTGGAGAGATATAATTTGAAAGTATGTGGAGGTGTAATATAGATGGATCATCTTGAAACCACTATAATAGTGGTAATTACATACTCCAATATGTTTCAAATAATTATTATCCTCAAACTACAATGATGAGCCTCAAACTTAGTCTACTTAAAACTATGCATATAATCTTGCATAGTCACAAGTATAGAAAGCTAGTCGTGAGATAACTTGAGGTTAAGATATATAGAGAGATGATCAAGATTTAAATTTTTTTACATATCATATTAATCACCTAATTTATCCATCTATAGTCTTACTTTATTTAGACAAATAGTGGAGATACCATTTGTTTTGTCTCAGACAGAGGTCATTCCACATGTAGCCCAACCTATAGATTGAGTATATGGATAGTGAAAGGATGAAATATAAAGTATTAAGGCTCTATGAAAAGATATATATAGTTGGAATTAATTTGAAAATTTTTATAAGAGGTTTCACATTCACTATGATACTCAAAAATGGTGACATATCACAAATACAGAGTTTATGCCTACTAGGCCTAAAACTAAGCCTATACCCTCATGGAATCCAACTTGAGTCATATGATTATGAGATAATTCCAAGAAACATGGTAGCTTTAGTTTAAATTTTAAATTCCATAATAACCACTTTTTTGTAGGAAATAATAATGAGTGGTCAATTTGGCCTAAAACTATCATAAGCCTACCCAAAATGCATAGAAAGAGCTCAAGATCCATCTTATTTTCATCACATCCATATGGATGATGTGAATGGTGCCTCAATCACTATGGGAGAGTTTAATGGGTTAATATAATTCAACTTAGTGGAATTGGTTCTAAGGTTGAATTCCTAACCTTTATGAATCATCACTAACAATCTAAATGTCCAAAAACCCTCTCAAAAAATTGATGGAGAAGAAACAAATGGAGATGCATCCAAAATTGGTTAAATGTCCTAGAAATTTATTTATACATACTCAAAAGTCTTCTAGGCTCCTTGACACCTAATTGATCTATAATTTTACTTCTATGGATAAATATAATTATGGGTTTTCTATAGGTTTTGATGTGTTTCATAAGTGTAAAAGGGTATTGATGAATGGAGATCATTATGGGAGGTGTTTATATACTTATAATAAATACTTATACCTAGTGATAATTTTGGTTTTGCATAAAATCCCTCTACTAATCCATCATTTTAGGCAATATGAATAGGATAGTGAGAAGGGAAAGTGACTGTCAAAGATTGGAAGAGAAAAATGTGTTTTAAGTTTCATGAAGCTATATATGATAGACCAGAGGATAAATAAGGTCTAAATAAGTAAAATAACACCTCTTAAATCAGATTCCTTGAATAAATGTAGGATACCTAAGTGATAAATGTGAATATTGAAGTTGATAAAGCTAATAAGTGATTGTAAATAGTGAACACAAGTATCAATAGGAGGATCATCAGTTGGATAAGTGTACAAGGACTTGTAATGATCTCATTTCCATCTTATCATGTTATATTATATGTGTCAAATACTTCTATGATAGTTTCAATTAATCAAGTGAAATCTTCATTGGGAAAATAAATTTCAAGAACTATGGAGTGTCTTTATGCCAACCTAAAGTATATGTCATGTTTGTGATGGAAATTTATCTAAGAGGACCTTCATGAACTATTTTCCACTTCATTATCTATCATTGTAACTAATTTATATATTTTGACACTTGGCTTTGTGACCCTTCATATTCACTTCTCTCTCCTCTCTTATACTCTATATATTCAAGCTTTTTTGGCTTTATAATGGATCCATAATTGGTATGATGAAACCCTAATAGTTTTGGAATCTCATTTTTTATTGAATAATTTTTTTCTAAAGTTTATTTATTATCTAAAATATCTTTCCTAACTATGTCAAGTATTTTACTAAGTTGACAAGTGATAAATCTCTTCTCCTTCCATTCTACTCTTTAATGTTTTGTGTGAGTGATATCTCATCTATTAGGTCTCATAAATTCTATGTTTTTTAAGTGTGTCTTAAAGTGTGAGAGATAAAATTAATGTCTAGTATTAGACCTTAGTAAGAAATCATTGAGTTGAGGTCAATTTTGGTAGTCTTCTTTCTTAGTGGAGATGCAAGTATGTTTTGTGGACTTATTTTTGATGTATCACGTTCATTAGTTTAGGCTGATTTATGTTTCCTTCTTCCCTTTGCATCCCCAATAGTGATCATCCTAGTGTAGTGTGTGATCTTAAGTATGGATCAAGGGAGATATCTATTTCAAACTTAGATATTTATCTCTTGTAGTAGCTTTTCTATGAAGAGAGATAGCTCCAAGTTATCCAAAATTGAGAAGGTTTCTTTAAATTCTATAGGCTGAAAATTTGGGATATAATAGTAACCTCCTATGTATGAACATTTTTAGAGGATAGATATTTCATATAGCTTAGTTTATGTGTCGACTAAGCATAAAAAATTCATACGTTGATTTTATATAAATGATTTATAATTGATTTAATCAATTGTGTATAGAGGATTGTGTGATGTCTATGTATCATCATTTGTATGTTGATTGCATATATATTATTATGGGTTAACTATGTATAAATTAATACAAGTCAGTTATATTTAATTTATTATATGAGGACTATGAGTTGATTTGTATAACATTTGAAAGAAAGGCTAGAATTTTTTGTAGACATAACTCAGATAGTTATTCAATTATTTATAAATAAATATTTGTAGATTTTGTGATATTTGATTACTAAACCATAAGGTTATGATTATTTTGTATTGGATATTTTTAAATGAGTTAAATTCATAGGTTTGGTAAACATAGTAATATTGGGTCAATAATTATACTACAAGTAGTTTTATATGATGATTGGGTATTATTATTTTATGATAGTTATTTTAATAGAATTGTTATTAAGACTTCATGTTGAGTAAAATAAACATTTATTCAATAGATTGGATGAGTAGTATAAAGATAACTATAGTTTACTTTGTCTTGAACATACATATACAAGTATGAGATTAGGGTTTTAAATACCAACTAGATTATTTCCTCATGAAAACTAGTTATGTGTATTATGACTAAATGAATTTTTGATTTATAATTTTCATGTTGTGTTAGATGTATGATTCACACTTAGTTTTAACATTTGTAAAATATTTTTAAGTTAAAATATGTTGGATCATAGATGTTTAATTTTGGGATTAAAATTTGTTGGATGATTTTAATAAATGTACCATATGGTATTTAATAGTTTATGTTGTATTTTAATGCATGTAATTCAGGTTTTGAGTGTTGTGTGGTGTTAATGTGATTTATATTTTGTTTAAATATGAATTTATATTTATTAAGTAGGTACTTAGAATATCAACATATATAAACATGTATATATGTAATTATGGATTATACATACATTATATATATATATATATATATATATATATATATATATATATATATATATATATATATATATATATATATATATATATATATATACACACACACACACATATATATACATATATATATATATACATATATATACATATATATATATATATACATACATATATATGTATGTATATGTATGTATATATATATATATATGTATATATATGTATATATATATATATGTATATATATGTGTGTGTGTGTGTATATATATATATATATATATATATATATATATTAAACCACTAAAAAAAGATTTACATGTTTTGTAATACTGTCTACAAAAGTCTCCACTTGCAAGTTTGGGGAAATGAACTAGAAAAATACTCACTATGCAAAATTATAAAAGTTTTTAAGCATTTAAATTCACATGTAGACAATTCTACTAGTTTTTCACTTGTAAAAAGTCCATAAAAATCCAATTTTTGAAAAGTTTGCAAAAAAATCAACTTCAAGGATATTTTTAATTTATTTTAATATTACTATGAATGAGTAATACCATTAAAGATTTAATTTTTTATTGAAATGTTTTCTTCAAGTATATT
This sequence comes from Torreya grandis, assembly GCA_037957365.1. Taxonomy (NCBI): domain Eukaryota; kingdom Viridiplantae; phylum Streptophyta; class Pinopsida; order Cupressales; family Taxaceae; genus Torreya; species Torreya grandis. Next base: position 2,680,510 of record JARHVA010002058.1, read on the forward strand.
TAATCTAGAATAAATGATATTATTTATCATTTTTAATTCTCGCATAGTTCTATCTTGATATTTAACATGACAAACTCTACCTTAATGCTTTCAAAAATCCACTTTTCTAAAAAAATAACTATATTTATGAAAATAAAAACTTCCAATTGATTTTTGAATGAAAACCAGATTATATAAATAATATATATAATTTTTAATATTTTTTGAATACCATCAAATTTAAAATTTTCTAGCACAAAGACAAATAAATGTTGAAAAAATTTACCGATGTTGATATGTGTGTTATCACATTTACTTGTGCATGATTTTATTCTCAAACTCAACTTTATCCATGTGGAATTTCAAGTAAAAATGTTTGAAGGAAAAAAATACTAACAAGACTCAAAATATGAATTTTAGATGATCAAATTTAAAAAAAAGATTATTGGTATAATTAAAAAAATTATGCATGCATCTTTTTTAAGTACAAAAATTGGATCAAGATAGGGACATGGACCATGTAACACATAACTTGAACTCAGGAATATTTTGGTTTTATAATAATTCCTTATCCATTAATTTATTGGTTCATGACACTTTGGAATTCATTATAGTATACATTTATTGGAAATACACACATAAAAAATGAAAAATAAGGAAAGGGAAAGAAATACAAACAAAAACTATGTACAAAGGAACCAAGAAGGGAAAAAAAATATGTAAACCCATTGATGGGTGGGGAAAATACTTGCCTTTTAATAATAATGGGTTTGAGTCATGAGGCCTAAACATGTTGAAAAAAGTGACCAATAATATCTAAGGAATACTAAATCACAATAATTGTGCATACTTTGATAAGTTTGAATGAGCAGAACTAAGACCACATTTTAATTTTAAATTTTAAATTTCACCACAAATAATTTAGGAGAATAATGATATTGGTTTTCATTTTTTATTGAATATAAAATTATTTAGGGCATGGATTCTTGAATTTAAGTTTATCAGATGTTTCTTGTACTTATTTATGATTCAACTTACATGGAAAATCACTAGAGGTGTCTTCATGATTGAAAATACTATCATTGTATATTATCCACCCTTTTATGATCATTCTTGGATTGAATTGGACTTACTCAATGTATTTTCCAATGACTTCAAAAGTATATGTGTTATATTTAGGGCCCAAATAAGATATAAATGTGTTCCACATCTCTTCTTGAGGTGAAATAGAAATAACATTATCTTCTAGAATAGATTGAGGAAATTTATTCTTTGTTAAAATTATTCATGTGATAGATACAAAATCATTATTGAATTATTATTCATCATCATCTTCATCAATTTCTTCTTCCTTGATAGTTTTCATATTGCTTTAATTGAAAATTGGGCAACATTCTTATTGATTTGTTTTCCAATATTCTTCAATTTAAACCTTAGAAAGAGTATGATCTTAAAAATTCATAGGATTTATTTATTTGGTTTTATATATTCCATATAATAATTATTTAGTGAGATATTAAAATGGAGGACCAATAAAATCTTCATCTTTGACCATTGAGTTACCCCCTTTTTGATATAAAATGAATCTTCTCCTTAACATGAAATTGAGTAAACATTTTCCTCTCCTTAATAAAGTAAAACATCACATTATCCATTGTTTAATTCATATTGTGTGTGATATGCTTCAACATATTCTTAAATTTTTGGTTCAACCAATTATTCCTGTAATAGCTCACATTGTCCAAAGATTGTGAAAATGAAAAAATAATGTAAAATAGGTAGAATCTTCTCTTATTTTCCAAGAGATAAGTTGAATTATTAATTTTATTTTTGATTAATAAATTATTATTATAATATATCACTTTATCCCAACATTGTGAAATTGAAACAATCATGTAAAGTAGAAAACATTTCTCTTTTTATTTATTGAGGTTTTGGCATGCTTGATCATGGGATTTTTTTTAGAATATTTATTTTGAATGTTGAGGGTTATTCATGTAAAAAAATATATATTTATATTATGTTTCATTTCTTATTAACCACTTAATTAATTTGGAAGACATTTATAAACTTATTTCTTCAACATTTAGGATGTGATCATATCATCTTTAACTTTAATTGCTTGTTGTTGTGTCGCTTTGACATCATTTAATTTTCTTGTCTTAAATATAAATTTGATTTTTGGATGTAGGCAAGCAATGAAAAGACAAAATTAGTTTTTATTACTTGTTTTATTATCCTTATGAGTTAGTCTCAATAATTTTTTGAAGTGTGTTAAAATCTCTCATCTGCTCTTTTTATTTCTTTCAGATTTGAAATAATTTTGAAAACAATGTATACACATCCATGGATTATTTTAATTTATTTATGAAAAATTTTCAAGGATTTTAAATTAAAAATTCATCCATATTCCAAGTTCTAAGACTATTTAACAACAATTTCAATGAGATTTTCAACAAAAATTCTCACAAAGAAATATTTTTGAATAATTTCTAGATGGCATAGGCCATAATGAAAGTATAGATATGATAATATATATCTTGAGAATATTATCTATAAAACTTAATAATTATATTAATCAAATCAAAATTTAATTCATTCTATTGATCCAAATCCAAAGGATCAGATGTTTTTACCATGGGATAGGTAAAACCAACACCATAGTGTGAATAAAAAAGTGATAGGCACTAGGTAATTCACTTCAACATAATTTCCAACCTTAATTTCAAGGGAGGTTCTTTTAAATATTATAAATATAATTCAATAATTAACTTTAATCCCCATCAAAGTCTCCAAAAACTATTTGTAATATTTTATGTCATTCTACTTTATTTGGTTATTTCATTGAATCAACCAATGATAATGACATAAACATGCAACATTGGAAAAAAACATATGGATTAAGTCATCTTACTATATGATTGATAGGGGTGGATCCAATGTATTATAGGGTTTTTTATGGTTTTGTAATTTTTAATGATAAATTATAAATGATATAAAAAGGAAAAAATGATAGAAAGTAGAGAGAGATGAAATAAAAATAAAGGGGATAAGAAACCCACAATGGAATAAACAAAGAAGACCATTTGGATAACTAAAAAAAGAATCTAAATGAGTAGGAAAATTTTATCTCCTATAAAAATAGGAACATAATTACAAAATTCATGGGGGATGAAAGTCACCTAAAATCATAAATTCATTCCTATATTCATATTGTATTCATATGGAACAAATTCCATTTATAGAGATTCATAATACCAATATTGTATCATCAGAGCTTTACATAAAAATGAATAAATATTCAAGCAAAAATGTATTTATTTAACTAAGAACATCAAATAACACTCCATAACCAAATGAAATTAACACTCTAAAACCAACATTCATCTTATTTTCTTGTATTCAATGTATTCATAAATATAGAAAAGTCTATATACACACAAAGTTGTAGCTAGCCCTTTTCTAAGGCTGAAAGAAAATAATAACAGATCACATGTATGATTAAAATCATGTCATTTCATATAATTTTCATCCAAAGTAATTGATAAAATAGTTTTTGACTTAAGTCCACATAAGACTCAATTCGCTAACTAAAGTTTGACCACATTTCACTTTATCAATTCTAGATATTTTATAAGAGACCTTATATAATAGCATTAATAAATGTTATTATGTCATGCACATAATAATATTTAATTAATTTATAAATGAATTAAATTATTACAAATTGTGACTTTAAATAAAATAAATCACTTAAAAATAATTGAAGACTTAAACATGTAAATCCATGTTTTAATCAATTTGGGCCCACATAAATTTGTTGTCTTATCATGTTCAAGACACTAAGAGAAAGCAATTGAGCCTATTCCATTGGGTAATAAAGTCCATAATTTAGAATTCACCTCTAGGAGTGATATTATGTGATCACATAACTCATACCATCTTAAAACACTATTATTTGACACTCCCTTTGATATATTTGGAAAATTGTATGCACTTGGATAAATGTTGCATTCTAAGGCATTGAGTAGGAATGTATTCCCTAGTGAAATGTAGGATAAATTTCAATTAATTTGTGATTAATGCCTTATCAAAACTTTGGATTATTTTTATGGATGTGATGTAAAAATTTATTAGTATTGATCCAACTAAATGATATCTAGCTTACTTACTCCAAATGTATATAGCTGAACACACATTGTCAAACAAAATCACACTTACTTCAAGATATCTACTTGTGTTTTTGAAAAATGTATGTTCTTATTCTATTATGATTTTTCCACCATCATATTAAAAGGAATGTATCATATATCCTTGTGCCATGATCAATTATAACTAATTCTCTTATTCCAAATGCATTTAAATGACCAAAATGTTGTTAGGCCATATCACCTAGTTTTCAAAAAGTTATTTTCAATTACTTGTGTACCTGCCTATGAAAGTAAATGCTTTGAAATATTTTCCTATCATAATTGTTTATAATTAATTAAATATTTTTTACCATGTAGTGATTCATTAAAAGATATTTTTATTTCTTAGAATGGATGTGGAAGATAAAACCTAAATAATGTTCATCAGCTAACAACCTACATTTGTGAATGCTCACAAATAGCTGAAAATAGTTTATAAACTTTTTCCATGCCTTTTTTCCATGATGAAATTGAAAACCTAGATTAAAATGTCAATTTTTAATTTAAAAGAGAATGGGAAATTACAAATTAAATGTTTAAAGCTTGAAACTCTTCTTATTTGTTCGTTTAGGATGTTGAAAATGGTTCTCAAGGGTAGTATATGCTTTCAAAACTCATTTATTACCTCTCATATGGATGAAACATGTATTTTTTGACATTTTAAATCTCAAATTATGATTATGACATGATTTTAAATGAATTTTGAAGCTTGGAAATGAATTTACTAAAGATGTGTGCCTTTTTCTGCCATAAGAACCAATTGAAATATGTCATAAATGGTTTTCAAAATTATAGTTTCAAGTGTGGCATTGATATTTGGTGAAGCATGGTGCTTTGGAGGAGATAATGTCACCTTTTTACATGGCTATAATTTTATTTCAAAACACTTCATTGGATAAAAATGGCATTGGAATAAAAAATAATAATAAAAACATTTTTATTTTTCATTTTTTTTCACTTCCACATGGTGCTAAAAAGCCTTTAATATTTTTAAAAAAAATTTGAATTAAACATGGGGAATCGAACCTGTCTCTTGGAAATTTTATTTTCTAATTTGTATTTTTTTATTAATCTCCACTTTATATTGCATAATAAAATCCACCTTTTTTTTTTTTAGATTTTAAGCATGACGTGGAAAATTCTATTGAGTTTCATACTCTAGAATTGCACTTTTAAAACTCCATTTAAAAATGTTGTCAAAAATTTTGGAAAATATCTACTACAAAAAATGTTACAATTTTTGAACTTTTTAAATTCATCTCAAAACCTTCACTTGAAAATATTTTCAAAAGTTCTGTAAAAGTATTCACTACAAAAAAATTTATGAGTTTCGTATAATGGAAATGCATCTCAGAAGCTCCCTTTGAAAATGTCTCCAAAAAATTCATTAAATATATTGTTATAAGAAATCCTTACACTTTTGAATTGTGGAATAATAACTTCAATCTTCCACTTGATTTTTTTATGTAAAACTCCATAAAAATATCTAGTACAAAAAAATTTGCGAGTTTTACATCATTGAAAAATATTCAAAAACCTCCACTTTCAATGTATGAATACATTTTTTTAATAATTACCATTATGAAAAAATTTATGAGTTTTGTACTTATATGAAGTCTATGAAAATATCCACTTGTAAATCCAATTGAAAATTTTGTAACAATCCTAAAAAAATTCCCACTTTCAAAGTTCAAGGAAACTTTGTAACATGCTCAATGTGGAGAAATTTATTATTTTTTCACCATTAAAATGAATACATTGATAATTCTATGAGTTTTGTACTCTTACAAAGTCTAGGAAAAACTCATATTTTTGAAAAGTTTACTAAAAACTCCACTTCAAGGATAGTTTAAAAATTTATGAAAAAGACCCATGATAGTACTATGAATATGAATACAATTAAAGATTTATTTTTTATATAAATTCTTTATTGGACATTTTTCTAATCCAAAATAAATGTTTTTATTCATATTTTAGACTTTTGTCATAGTTATCTCTTGCCATTCAACATGCCAAACTCTACCTAGACGATTTCAAAAATCTGGTTTGCCAACAAATCACTCTAACACTATAAATAAAAACATCCAATTGATTTCAAATTAAAAATGAATGATATAAATTCTAGATCAATTTGAATATGTGTTGAATACCATCAAATGAAAAATTTTATAGTGAAAAATAAAGAAGTGTTGAGAATCATTTTTTATGTTGTCAATTCATGAATTATCACGTTTATTTTCAAATTATTTTATTCTTAAACCTATATTAAACTTTGAATAATTTTAAGTAAAAATTTCTAAAGTAAAAAAATGCCAACAAGACTCACAAGATTATATTGAAAAGGTTAGTTTAATTTTTTTATTATTAGTGTCATAAAAAAACTATGTATATGATATTTTAAAGTGAAACATGCACCCATGTTTTCCAACATATTTTATAAAGGTTTATTATAAATTTAACTCCCTTTAACCTTCATGTAATCCATCACCTCACGATAGATTGATTTTTCTTTGATATTCAAGTTTCACATATTCCCTTATCTATCTTAACTACATCTTTCTTTTGTTAGAAACTTAACCATTTTTCTAGCTCAAACATTCCTTTAAGATCCATATTCCCATTTTTCTTAGTATCCATGGATCTATTATCACTATATAAGAATCTATTGTAAGATTTAAGTATAAAAATCCCTTTCCCCTTCTACATTTTCATGAATGCTAGTACCATGTCAGCTTGAAACTCTTATTTTTGAGATAGTTACATCATCTACCCTTAAAAAATATAAAATATATTCATTGTATTTAATGGTTTATGTACCATTAGGTTATCATATTAAAACATAAATTTTTAAATAAGGTCATGTTGTACCAGTGTCCATGATTTTTCTCCCTCCTAAATTCATGATGCATATACGAATTGTTTGGGAGAGGGATTAGCTTACCTTGAAATATATGTTTCAAATACCTTGGATTCATGTGTTGTGTCTTTCAAATATATACAAAAGAGTGAACATGAATCTCTAGAGACTACCCTACTTATAATTTTTTTCTATTTTTTGATAGTTGAAATATAACATGGAATATTGTGTGAAACGTCTCATAGGGTTCCTCCTTGTATAAGTTATCAAATTAATGTGAAACCCACCAAATAGTTGTGATCCAATTTAGAACAATATTATGTGAACTTATGATTCTAATTTTGTAACATGAACCCCTGACCTATGAATATACCTTGAATAATCAACTATACCAAAACACCAAGGTATATTTTTATATGTGGTGAACACAACACACATTATCTTAGCTTCATTATCCCTTCATATATAGTTTTTTTTAAATAATTCTAAATCAACTAAGGTCCAAAGTGTATATACCGTAGAGTCATTTAATTTATCATAGTACTATAATACTTCTCTAGGTCAACATAGTAGAAGATTCTACTAACTAGGTAACATGGTAAGAATTCAAATCTTAAAGTAACACATGAAAACATAATTAGAGAAAGGACACATCTCACACAAACATGACCATTTGTTTTTAAGGTATCAATTTAGTATTTATACCACAATAGTGTAATATAATACATAATATATAGAGAGTTAAAGTATAATAATTAAAATTACTAAGAGGTTACAAAGTAGAGTAACATTTTTAATAGCATAAGGTGGTATAGTGTAAATATATATCAAAACATTTTATTCATAGGTTATTATATAAATATTAATAAAAGAGAAGTTAAAGTAGGAATTACTATGTATTGTGTACTAAATCATATGAAAAACACACCTACTTATTATTTTATAAGTGTATGTGGTAACTATTTATAACAAATACTAACCCCTTACCTCACATTAGTTATAACTAAAGTTAACTTAATCAACATAAACCATATATATCAAACATGTTTAAAATTTATGTCAACATTTGGTGGCACCACATAGACTTCAGTTAACTAATGTCTAGGGGAAGGTATCCATTGTAATTCTAGAAACCATTACTAACAAAAATAAAAGAGTGGTGGGAAGAGAATTTTTTCCCTCTAAGATTAAATTAATGGATGAATATTTACCATAAATAGAGGCATCATTCTTCCACCCTCAATAAGAGAAATTTTAGGTCAAATTTTCACAACTCTTATAGCCTTGGATATTACAAAAATAAAATTATATATAAAGCTACAAATTTCACACTAAGAAACCTATACAATGGATTTAATAAAATATTGAGACTCTAGAAAACCTTTATTCACCTATAACTTGGGATATTTATTATTGTTTTGAAACTACCCTTAAATCATTTATCATAGTTTGGGTTATACATAGTTGGACAAACTTCGATGCAAATAAATATGAGTTTATTATAGGGTAAAGGAAATGTTTCTAAAATAAATTATCTATCCTCATCCACAAGTTGGTTATGGATCAAGGGTTAGTTAAATAAGGTGAATAGTTAATTTAGGGTACATGCACCTAAAGTATTATATGTATAAAGAAGGGAGATCCTCAAAATATGTGACCACTCAGAATATCTAGTATAAATGGTTGGATGAGGTTAAATAAGATGTAGGTTGATATTAAATTAAGTACCAAATTGAGATTAAATTAATTAAATAATGAGATAATAAAAATATAACTTAAGATAATTAAGAGAAAATGGTGAATCATGAGATAAGCAAATAAATGGAGAATGAGAAAATTTAGTTGGATAATAAGAAATAGATACATAAGAAAGAAAGGATAAGAAAGGATATTAATAAGGAATAATATTTTAGATAAAAATAATATAATATCTACTATAATAAGTCTTAATATTGAAAATATAGATATTATCTCTCTATCAAAAATAAATAAGTTAGTATTAACACTATGGGAAGGTGAAAATGAGGTAAGTGAGAGAATTAGAATATAATAATTAATATAATATACACTACATACAATCATGAATGACATGTGAAAAGGGTTATCTAATTTATTTTTACTAATAGGATCACCCAAACCATTCAAAACCTTTGGTGTAAAATACCAACTAACGGAGACTAATTTGGCCTACATTTGACAATGCCTAAAGAATAGTAAAATAAGATACATAGAGAATATTATTAAGATAGGAGGTGTTAATTATATATTGGAACCAAGAGAATAATTTTTTTCATTTAAAGGAATCCCAATAGGAAGTAATCAAAAATAAAGTTATACAAACAACATAAAAGAGAAAACAGATGTGGAAAGGAATGTTGAAAGTAGTTCAAAAAAAAGACTTTAAATATAAGTTTTAGTTTTCATACTTAAGATACACAACATAAATATAAGGACAAAGATAAATCAATAAAAGGAATATTTTTTAATAAAAACATATAAGAATAAAATAAGTTAGAAATAGAAGATAATGAAGAAGAAAAATGAAGTGTCACAACTACCCTAAACCCCATTATTGTGAAATTTTACATTTCATGACAATGCCCCCATTTAAACTCCTACATGCAATTGGAGGTTTTTAAAATATAGGGATGGTAATTTTTTTATAAAGGACACTAAACCCATATCCTAATGTACAAGGCTTTATTTGTGTTTATAAATATACTTCAATGATTGCTAATGATAAAAACCCATAAAAAATACTTCACCTTTCTTTACCAAAGAACAAGTATTGTGGTTAGTTCATATCACTAAGAAATCACCTAGAGAATATTGTATCCATTTTCACCATGTATTAGGATCCAAAATTATTAAAACTGAAGAAGAAAACCACTTAGATGAGGGAGTTGAGACTAAAAAAATAATTGGACCAGACAAGCCTATGACTACAAAGACTTATGTTTGAGAGAAGCTAAATGACTGATTTAATAAGTATCTTGTTATTTCTATTAATTATTAAGAAATTTCCTCTTAAAATCCTCTAATAAATTTAATGAAACATTTCAATGGGTTGAAAAAAGTAGCCAAGATCTTAAATTATTTTAAACACCTTGCCCTAAGTGAGGAGGACTCAAAACATATATTTCATTATCTCATACCTTCTACCAACTTCTAATCTACCATGAATAAAAAATAGGAAATATCCTTATAAAATATTTTATACTTATAAGATCCTATTCCCATGTTGGGGCCCAGTTAAATGTTTTTAATCAAGTGATGATAAGGAATTATAGGAGCTTATTTTTATTTAGGGTCCCTTGAATTTTTTATTTTTATACTACATGTACTACTAATAAAATAATTGATTTATGAATCATCTATAAATTTTAGATCTTCACCTCCCAAATTCCAAATGATAGAAGATATCACAAAAATGTAGGAGTGGGTGTAATAATTTGTATGCCCCTCATTACTTCCCAAGGCTGAAAAATGTCTCCCACAATATTCATTGTTGAGATATTTTTAGGATTTTTTTTTAGCAGTCAAAAATATAGAAAAAAACATGGGACCCCATTTCCCATTTTAATAACAATAGTATATCCCAGCATGGGATCCTTCTATAAACACCCTCACAATCATGGATAAATTACAAATAAGACACCATTAGTCATCCTAAAATATTAAGTTTCCAATATCCTTAAGCATATCTACCTTCCCTAATTCATAACATGAAAGGTAAGGCTAATACGTTAAAGAATATGTGAACCTACTTATACACCCTATAAAATTATTTACCATGATAAATGTGATGATAATAAAAATGATGAATTTGAAACTAATGAAGCAAGAAATGAGGTGTTTGAATCATATGATAGAGTTTTGTAGATGAATATGTAAATGAAAACATTGACATTGAGTATTTTGAGGAATATTTTAAGTACAATGAAACCACTAGATGTGAAGGTTTAATGATTTACATGAAATTGGAATAAAGAGTCATCTAGTTGACATACAAGTAGATTTATAATTGACATTTCTTGAATTTGTTAAGGGTTTCATCAAACATTTGTCCTTAAATAATTTTGTACAATTATATACATGCAAGGGTAGAATATTTTATCTAAGTTTAGGGTACATATTTATTGAGCTTGCAAAGGCATTTGAAAATATATTATTTTTCCATTTACATCAATTTTCATAACATGTAAATTATTTGGTCATATTATGAAGGAGTCTCTTCATTCATGTAAAGAATCATATAGATATTAGAGGAATAAAGGAGATTGATGTCAATATCATATTTGAGGCCAAGATAAATTAGGGAATGTTAATGGAAGGAATTTAATTAATTCATTCCACGTGACCAAAGATGCACTACGAAAAGGAATCGACTTGACGTTTCAAAGAAGTAGTAAAAGGAGGTTTGGAAATGTTGAAGAAGGAAGATGAGTTAATCAAAAATTAATGTTTTGATTTTTTTTATATGCAACCTTTTTTACTCTATCATACACCTTGTGGGTTTGGAAATACAATTTTTACATGTAAATCAATCTCTGTAAGTCTGCCACCCTCCCAAATAGTGTTTGAAATTTCTACATGGATTTTGAACCTTATCTAAGCCATTTAAACTAGTAAAAATATGTTTTCAAGAGGATAATTCATGGTATTTGGATAATACAAGGTGGTTTTGGGAATAAAACATGGTATTGAAGTTGTATGAGGCTTTCATCACACCATTTCATAAAGTGTAATATTTAAAAACCTTTTTTACATTCAAAATACTTATCCAAGTCTATCAAGCTATTATTAATCCTCCAAGGTGATTGTAAGAGTCTCAAAATGTGGTATTGGCTTGTGTGGTCTTCTTAAATCCATTTTACATATTACAAGTTTTACAATGCAATTTTACATGCAAAAATACTCCTCAAATCATGTCAACATCCAAAGAAAGTTTTTTCCCACATGCACATGGAAACTATACATGGAAGTCAATTTTTATTTCATAATACATGGTTATGAATGAATATAAGGTGATTTTAATTCACAAAACATGGTATTGGTAGAAAAAGCAATGTGGTATTGCATGTTGTGGCTTTATTAAACCAAATTTTCATGCAAACAAACCTTCCTAATCCTATAACATACAAATAGCTCCTATGAATCCCACAATACTCAAATCCAACCTTCAAAAATATATTCTCTTAATTATCCACATGGATTTATAAATAGAGCAAAGGTAGCTTTTGAACTTATTTATATCAAACTAACAAGTTACAAATTACATGATGTGGCCTTGAAAAATTTATATTACATACAAAAATTTTATCCAAGTCTACCACCATCTTATACCTTGTTATTAAGCATGCACAACCTTCTAAATTAATATGACGTGGTTTCCAATAAGATATAATCTAGTTTTGATCATTTATTCATAATATCAAAAGTAGATAATCAAATAAAATCCATTCTTGATGGATTTATTCCTTATTTCAATGTATGTGATCAGTTGAAATAATATATTCAAATGGTTTTAAATAATTATAATATATTTTGATAGTATAAACAAATCTCAAATAATCCATTATGGCTCCTAGATACATTATTTGAATGTTAACAATTTTGGAATATCAAATAAGGTGGTTTATTATTGCATGTGTACAAGTATATTCAAAGAATTTTAACTTGATTTTAAGGTATATAATGCATAATTAAATTTGTATTTTTATTTATATGATGAGAGGAGAAGTGATAAATTTCAATAAGATAGGTTCAAGGAAATAATTCTTTAGGTGGAAATGGGTGATGATGAATATTCAATAGATTCTAAGTTAGAAATATTTAAACATGAGTTGCAATATATTTTGGTTATAGATTTATAAATACCTTGAAAAACTATTTGAAAAGGTCATATAGGTTTCACTTATTAGGAAAACATTTAAAATTTGTTTGCTTAATATGGTGCTTGAATTAGAGATATTGTTCATATGATTGCGGGATATCTTATGAGAGAAGACTTATTTTTTGATGTGGATAGTAATATTTTGGTATTTTTACTTTAATATTCCAATAAAAATACATATATTTCATAAATGGGTGTATATGTATATAGAAACCATATAATATAAATTGATATTTAAAACCTGAGGAATTATTGTAAACAAGTAAGAAAATAACTACAATGTATGTAAGGATGTAATGCCCAATGAATAAATAAATCTCAATAAAACAAAGATTTAAATCTAATTGTAGTGGTTGAGAAGGATCCCTCTCAATAAAAATAATTTTCTTCTACCTAATAACCACTAAAAGTCACTTTTTCTCTCTCTAACTTTATTTTTCTTCATTGCACTTTTTATAATCACTTAGTAAGGTTGTGTTTTACTTTTTTAAGTTGTAAATGAATATGTATTAAAAATAATTATTTTTTACCAAAAATATGATTACATATGTTGTTATTGGGTGTGTACACCCTCATAACCAATAAATAAGATGATTATCATTGTAAAAGGATTCAAAATTTATTCCTATTGGCTCATGGGAAAGATTTGTTGTGTCTTTGTACCAAGTTGTTAATTTTTAATGACTATTGTGAATATATTGCAAGTAAATATGTAAGATGAATAAATTTATTTATGGGTTTTTATTTCTTCTTGTTAAATAAATTCTAATTGTATTTTATAAATAAATAAATCCATTAAAATATTCATTTTCTTGATTAAATGTAAACTTTTGGCTTTGTAAACTCTGTGATGGAAACCTTAGATAATATAATTCATGATGCATACACTTAATCTAGTTTTAAGGAAGAATTTTAGATTAAAATTAATATTTATTCTCTTTATTTAGTTGTTTTGTATTATCATTTACATGTTGATAGGAAGATCTGTATACAAATAAAAATTCAACTGATATATTAATCAATCCTAGCTCAGAGAAGATAAATCCTATTTACACTTCCATTTTTTTATACATTTAGATATTTGGGGTCAGAACCAAGATGGATATGATATACCTCACCATGGTATTTATTACCACAATAATGTCACTAGAGAGGGTTCTAAATAATATAGTCAAACAATACCATGCAATTACCCTAGCTAGGTCTTTTTTTTTTCATATTCACTAAGTATATGAAAAGTAAAGTAAAGTATAACCTAGTTCTTATTAATATTGTGGCAAAAAATGGTGGATGTATAATTGAAAGTAAACATACATAAAATTATTATAATTAAGCTATGTATAGATATAACCTTAATGCATGGAGAGAGAAATATATTCATAATCCATCACTTATGTTACTTTTATCTAATAAAATAGAGGAGAAAAGTTAGAGATACTTACCTTGAATATGAACCCATCAAGACTCAATATTTCCCTTGGCCAAAGGTGATTCAAAAGAGGTTATTGTGGTTTTAAAGGATCACTAAGATAGGCTAAAGCATCCAAGGCTTTTCCAAAATATAATATTCTTATCCAAATATAATCCCTAAGTAATTAATCCTCAAATATAATGGTTGAAGAGTAGATTGTAAATAAGAGTAAATTAATAATTAACTTCCTATATCTCTAAAAAATGGAAAAATGAACATGTGTATATATAGAAAATCTAACCCTAAACTTTTTATAAATTTTAGCCAATAGGGTCATCCCAATTAGACCCTATATCATTAATTCATAAAAACAAGTTAGGTTATGGTTTAGGTCAACCTCCATAACATGCAAATATCAATTAAAATATAGGGTCAGCCCAAGCCTTTATTTTTTGATAAATGTACAAAAATGGTTTTAGGCTTAAGTAAGAGCTATGTAATGTAGTGAATTGCTTGGAGGAGTGTGTGAGGGAAGTGTCAAATCTTAGGAAAGTGTATGAAAATGGTTGTGTATATAGTAAGTGATGGTATATAGGATAATAATATTGCAAAGCACCAATGGTCTACCCAACCCTTTCCTAATGCACCCTTTAAGGTATGCACTCAGAGAGATTGAGACTTGATGGGTTCCTATAAGAGATAAAGTATGAGTAATTGATAAAGTTTTAAAATATTATTTTTATACATATTTCCCACTCAAATCTCATCACATGTCATGTAGGTGTAATAAGGGATCGTGCTTAGGGAAAAGAACATAATAACACATAATGTTGAAGTTAAATAAATTACATTATTTTAAATCATAAAATAATTGAAATTAAATGATTCCAATGTAAATAATTGAAATAAAGGTAATCTATGCATACCTTGACTTACCTTTATTATTTAATGGTTGTATGTTATGTTTGTAGTTTTGATCATGGAGGGTGTAAAGATTGTTTTGGACAAACCCAAGGATACAAAACTAAAGAGAAAAAATAAACAAATGTATGATAGTCCAAATAAATAAAATGGTGTAGGCATGACATACATGGAAATTTGATAAATTAAGGTGATAAATTTTAAGTTAAGACCAAATTACCAAGTCAAATTTAGAGTAAATCAGGTAACCAAAAATCCAAGGTTACTAAATGACTAAATAACTTAAACAAGTAAACCTTGAGTAAGAAAGGCAAATAAACCAATTAAAACTAAGGATATAAGTAAAAATGATGATCAAACATCAATGTGAAATAAGTAAAAATCCTTAATTAAATAAAGATGAGAAATCAATGGTAAAATAAAATTAATGAGTGAGTAGTAACAATCCTTACTCAATAATTAATGTAAAAATTTCATAAAAGGGGAAGCAATATTGGTGGGTGATAAGTAACAATACAACATCACTCAATAATGGAAAAAGTACTAAAAATTATAATTATATTCAACTTTTCAAAAAAAAGGAGTACACAAATTTTATTAGAAATGGACGTAGGAGTTCAAAAAAATGGGAATGATAACGATAGATTTATTTTTATATAAACCAAGTCAATTTTATAAATGTAAAATAATGGTATAAATAAAGTAATTTATAGTCACTTAAGCATAATATTTTGTTCTAGGGATAGATAATTAATCAAAATAAAGTAGTGGTACCATGTTTTTAAGATGTAAATAAGAGGGAATATATAAGTTGGAAAACATATGTAGAATCAAACTTGTCTATCAATAGGGCAAATGAAATGGGTAGTGGGGGAAGTGGAGGAAACATTAATGTATATAAACTCTTTATAAAATAAATACACTAAAATTAAGTTTTTCAAAATAAGAGGACTTTCAACATTAAGGACTCAGAATAAATTTTCCTAACCACACAAATATTGGGTCACCAAATTAATTATGAATATCATCCCATGAATTCTCTATATGAATGGAAATTAAAATGAACCTAGCTTCCCACAATGTGTTCCCCATTCCTTAGTACCCCTTATAGATCCATTATCTTACTATGAATATTGGGTACTTGTATGATAAATTAGATAACACTTAGATTATTTTTAATTCTCCTATCCCAATCTATGGCCTACCGCACCCCAATAGACCTCAACTCTATCACGACGCCAACTATGGATTTTGAGCTTTGATTGGAGATAGGAGACGTGTTATGAATCATGTAATTTGGTGTGATTTTGACTTTTGAATTTATATGTTACCTTTTAATCATTGAATTTTGTTTTAAATGATTTGGATTTTAAATTTATTTATAGTTTTTTATATTCCTCCTCCATATGGATTTGGATAATCAAACATGGGTGCTAAAGATTACTATCATTTGAAAACTTTGGAAATGGTTTCTAAGAAAGATAAATTATAGAGCATGGTGTCTAATATTGTTATTTATTGAAGTGAAATAAAAGTGTTATCTTAAATTTGACCTTGATTTATCAAAAGTGGAATGAAAGGAAGGGAAATCAATGTGAATGAAACATGAAACAATTTGAATTGATTAAAATAGCAAAAAATGTGATAAAGGTGAAAAGGGATTCAATGATAGGTGAGTATGATTCCTTATCATGAGAATGTATATAAGTGTAGGGAAACATGATAACATAATTTGTTGTGAAATTTTTATCTACAAAAAAGAAAAAAACTGAAGTTGGTAATATGGGATCACAAACTTGTAACCATTCCTTAACATTCTAAAAAAAGTAAACTTGGTTAGGAAAATATTGTGATTTTATAAGGAGGGTTTGGTAATATCCATGGTCTTACACTTCAACTCATAAAATAAAAATTCAAGAGGGTGTAATAAATTTAAAAATGGTATTTATTACGAGGGCTTATTCCTATCCATGGTCTTAAACTATAACTCACAAAAGTGAAACCTAAGAGGGTGAACAAAGCATGTGAAAAAATGGTAAATATGGTATTTGTGAGGAGGGCCTAGTCTTATCCATGGTATTATAATATAACTCACAAAAGAGAGACCCAAGACGGTAGAAAAAGCATAGGCAAATGAAACATCAATAAAAATAAAATGAATTTATGAGGAATATCGAGTCCTATCCACGGTATTGTAATGCAACTCATAAGAAAAAGAGACCAAAGGAACAAATAAAAGGAACTAAGGTTTGTAACAAGATAAAATACTATAAATGGTGAGACCCATGTAGAAATCCTACAAAAAATTTTAGTAGGATAGCATATATAAATATTATAAGTAGGTAAATATCTAAGAAAAGTATTTCTTCAAGAATTGTGCATTGGTGGGATCTTTGAAAACATGGCCTTCATTAGTTTGTAGGTGATAGATTATAGGAACAAGAATAAATATTTACTAGATAAGTGAACTACCATATTTGAGTGTATTTTCCTTCTTTATCATGGGTATAATCTAGTTTAATGACTAGATCACCAACATTGAAAGTATGAACTTTAACTTTTTTATTATGTTGTTTGGTAATATGAGCCTTGTATTTATAATTATGTTGTAGAGTGGCTACATGGTGTTCATAAAGAATATCAAGGTCATGAAGGAAATATACACATAATTCCTCATTGGGAATGATATCATCAAGAGATATATGTAAGGAGGGATGATTCACTTCTAATTGTAGGATAAACTTAGAACCATAGACTAGAGAGAATGGTGTTACCCTAGTGGTAGTATAAATTATAGTATGATAGGCCCAAAGTATGGGATGTAAAGGAAGATTCCAATCCATGCAAGTTTCATAGATGATATTTTCAAGTTTTTAATTGATAATTTTATTTGTGGCCTTAGCTTGGCCATTTCACTATGGATGCTTAGGTGTGAAAAATTTGTGGGATATATTAAATTTAGCACATAACTTCTTCACATCCTTGTTCTTGAAATTATTTCCATTATCATAAATGATAGTATGTATAACTCAAAAATGATAAATTATTTGGTTAAGGATAAATTTTGAAATAGTGGTTCCCATGGCATTGGCAAAAGGCATGGATTCTATCCATTTGATAAAATATTCAATAGATGTGACTAAGGTATTTTGCCAATGAGATATAATACCCACATGGAAAATGGCTAAGGAGATTCCACAATTTGGAGCTTTATGAGTGGTAAATGGATTAGATCATCATAAAGTTATCAAGGACTACACTTTTTTGTGAAATTAATAGTATTATTTTTTAAAGTAGGCCAAAAATATCCCATATATAGGAATTTGTGTGATGTATCATGTATGCTATGGTGACCACCACAAATTCCCCCATGTGATTATTTAAGGAGAGGAGTATCTTCTTTAATTATACAACAAAGTAGGGTACCTTTTGTGTTATGATTATAAAGGGTATTTTAACGAAATACATATTTAAAATCTTATTTGTGAATTCTAGTATTTTCATGAGAATCTGTATCTAGAGGATAAGTTTGATGTTTGAGGAATTGGATAATTTATTTACACCATGGGATTTTTCGAATGGTGATAGATTCAATATTACAGATAAGTGAATCTTGTAATTTGATATAATATGGGGACTTTCTTATTGGAATAAGAAATTAGGAATTGATAAAAACTTACTGCATATGAAATAATGATGTTAAAGAAGAAAGAGAGTCAACAATAGAGTTTTGATCTCTTGGAATGGGCTCAATGGTAAAAGAGGCAATATTTGGAAAGGGTAGTATCCATTTGATGATAAGCAATAAAATCTTCACTTTTACATTGGTAATCACCTTTAACCTGATGGTAGATAATTTGGGAGTCACTCAAAGCGTGAAAATATGGAATATCTAAGTAAAGTGTCTATTTCATGCTTAAGATTAATGTTTCATATTATACCATGTTATTAGTGACATCAAAGGTGATTTGGGATGCCAAAGGAATTAATTTTTACCATGAGGATGAGTTAGAATGCATCTTGCCCCAACACCTTGGGAACATTTGGCACCATCAAAGTGGAGGGTCCAAATGTCTTCATGTAAATTGATAGTGATTTAAGGAAGCTCTTTGATAACTACTTTGGATTTAGTATTATCAAGAATGACAAAGGTATCATCTTAACTATTTACTTCTAAATTAGTAGTGAAATTATGAAAGTAATCTAGAGGAGAGAAATTTTTATTAAGACCTTTAATATAGAGAATGTTATCATTTAGAACACTATCTTGAAGATAATTGGTAGTTGGTATGAGTGTCATTGTAATTTGGTAGGTAATGACTATTAATTTGATAGTTATTTTCATTATGATATGAATTTCAAATTACATAAAGATAACCATCCATTTTCCAATTCTATCTCTGGGTAAAAATTCTTTGGAGAAAAAGTGAAGTAGGTCAGAATTAACTATGATATAGGTTCTTTGATAGATCATGTAGTGATGAAGCATTTTGATTGATAAATATATTGTGAGGAAATATTTTTATACTTTGGTATAATTTCTTTTTAATAAATGAGGCCATAAATAATATAGTAAATAACATACTATCATCTTGTTTTAGAAGCATTGCTCCAACCAATATGGGAGTAGAATAAGTATACAAAATCAAAGGATGATCATTGGAAGATGGAAAAAGGGTAGGAAAATGTAGTAATTATTATTTCATATTCTCAAATTACTTTTGAAAAGGATTATTCCATTCTAAAGTATTAAATTTTTTAAGAAGGGAATTGATAGAGTATATGCGATAAGTCATTTCAATGATGAATCATTAGTTTGCCCCAAGCTTATTAAGGTAAGTATGAATGCCTAAAATGGAGTGATGAATAGGCATGTTGAGTATGAAATTAATTTTAGTAGGATAAAAATCAATACCATAAAGATATACTAATAACCCTATAAATTTACCACAAGTAATGCTAAAAAACACTTGTAGGGGTTGAGTCTAACTTCTTACATGATGAGGTGATCAAAGATGATGGCTAGATCATAGATATGGGTTTTGTGACTTTGAGTTGGAGATGATATCATCCACATAGGTTTCCAAAATACTATTTATAAGGTCATGAAAAATGTGGGTCATGGCTTTTTGATCGGTAACTCTGGCATTTGTAAGGCCAAAGGGCATCTTAACATAGTAATAGGTGACCCACTCTGTAATGAATGTTTTCTTATGTTGGTCTTCAAGGGTGATGTGAATTTGATTGTAGCCTAAAAAACCATCTATGAGGTATATATTTTTTTATCTAGTAGTGGAGTCTATGATGACATCTATCGAAGGTAATGGAAAATTTTCTTTGGGATAAACAAAGTTGAGATTTTAGAAGTCAATGTAAATGTGAATAACCATGGTAACATTTTGAGAATGGGAAAAATGTTTGACACCCGTTAAAAATAGTCCAAGAGCTTAATAAACTTAGAATCTAATAATTTGTTAATTTTTTTATGGCCTAATGTGTAAACTTTAGGGGGGAATTTCTATTATTTTTTTCAATTGGATTGACATCAAGGTATGTGATTATGTTGTGTACAACTATAATAATATCAATACCAAGAATGTATCTATTGGACCAAGTGAAAGTCTTAGGATATTTATCAAATAATAAACTAAAATTATCATGCTTAGTTATATAGAAACTATTATAGGTCAAGGACATGAGGGTGTGCCATATTTTGTTCTCATTATTTCCTCAATAATTATAGATTTTACATTTTGAAAATGATTTGGTGTATTGGGAAGATAGGAAATGGGAATGGTTTTAGGATCTATTCTAGGAATTAAGTTGTTAAAATAAGGGGCATTGCATTTTAAATTCCCAAATTTATGATGTTTCCAAGGAAGTTGAGGTTCTCAAGCATAGAACAACTCAAGTATGGCTTTATCGCTAGGTAATATAGGTAGAGGTCCATAATATTCCACATATACTTCAATATAAATGATTTGTTACCATGTTTATTATATTCATAATGTATCTAGTGTACATTTAGAGCCTTAAAATCAAGAGTGATCTTAGGAGTAGATGGAACTATAGAGAAAGGGTAATTGGATTCAATGGGATTGATAATAGGCTTATCTTTAGAATAGTTGATGGGGAGAAGATATGGTAGAGTGATAAGTATGATAAGAGGTATATAAGGTTTTTGAAGGTCTAAAGTTAAAATAGGTAATATTTTTGCAATAACCCAAGGAGTATAAATAAGTGGAGATTTAACTAGAGGTACATAACCTTCAGGTTCTAACTCAATATTCATGGAAATAGTATGAACATTTAAATTAAAATCATGTATTTTATCTAAGGTTTTATAATAATTTTGAACATACAAGTATCTTGATTGAGCTTGGACCATAATATAGTTATCATAATAGGTGGGAGAGATAGTGCATGCTTGTGTATCTAAGGAACTTTCAAAGGTGATATGCCTAGATTGATAAATTTATAAGGTGACATGGTTTAAGGGTATTAAAATAACTTAGACACTCCATAATAATTACAAGTAAAAACATATTTTGTATAAGATAATTCATTTTGATTACATGGAGGAGGGAAATCATTGATCTCAACAATAATAGGGATGGTACAATCATGAAGAAGTAAATAAGGAAGAAGCCACTTCAAAATATAAGGAAGTAGCTTGGTAGTATTACATGTGTTTTTTAAATAATTTGGCTCCTCATCATTAGAATTTCTATGGTTGACTTGTAATTATAGACTCATATTGACAAATTCAAGTAAAGGTGTATTATTAATTTTTGGAATAGTAAGACTCTGATACTAAGATTTAGGATTTGGAAGGTGAATACTCCATTGGTTAGGATCATCCTCATGTTCATATTGTTTTCCATTATTAATAAAATTGATACATTAGATACTAGGAGAGGAAATATCCCTCATGTGATGATTCCACTGGCATGTTAGGAGTATATTATAGGATAATGTTATATCAGGAACCATAAGCTTAGTACATATAATTTTGGGTCTAATAGTAAGAGGGTTCCAAATGCAACCAAGTGGATTTTTATTGGTATTTTAGAATCCATGACATGTTAAATGAGTTTGATTGAGATGATATTTTTTATATCCAATTTATTGAATGATCCAAAGATATGTTACATTAATTATTGACCCTTCATCTACTAATACTTTGTGAATAAGGGTGTTATTAATGGATATGTTGGTAAAGAGATGTGGATCATTATATAAAATATAATTTCAAAATTGATCATGTTTTCTTCAAGAAACTCTATGGAATTTTTTAAATAAGGACAAATAGTTTCAATGGTATGAACTTTATTTGGTTGAGGCTTGTGAGAAGGTTTTTCCTCTTCTAAGGAAGATGGTTCTTCTATTTGTTGGAGTTGTTGCATTAGGAATTTATGATGATAGGGAGAAGTGAGAACTAACTCCATGAGAGGGATTTTTCAAGACATAGAGTCAAGTTCCTCTAGGAATTCCCAATGATTTTTAGAAGAGGAAGAACCATTATAATGCTTGGAAGGTAAAATATGTTTATTAGGATGAGTAGTTAGAGGTTTTGATTGAGGAAGTGGTTCCTCATTGGCTTTCAAAGGTAAGGTAGTGGTTATAGTATCTTTGAGAAGTTGTTCTTCTAAAGATGGTTTCTTTAGTTTTATGATGAGATCTTTTTGGGTGGATTTGTATTAATAATTGACCTTAGTCATATTCACATATAACAAATTGGTATATTATTGACCATAATTAGCATCAATCACATAAATATCCTTCTTTGATTGTTGAGGGTTAGATGTAAAGAATTTTTTTATATAGTTACAGGAATAATATTTGGAAGCTTGTTTTTTTAAGAAGCATTAACATAATCATGATGATGGATTTTAATCATGATTGAATGAATCTCCTAGCATACAATAAATGGAATTTTTTTAGCCCATGATATGTTTCATGGGAATGACCTACATAAACATGAAACCAACAAAATTGGTTAGGATCATACCATTTAGGGGGATTATTAGGATACATGAATGGTTTAGAAGGAGATAAAATTTGTTTGATTTTTTGCATGGTTAATGACATATGGGAAGGTTGGGGATTTTATATGTTAGCTACTCTTGGTTTTGGTTGAGGAGGATTGTTTTTAATTTCATTGGTTTAATGTTGGAAATATCCCTTGATGAGTTTTAGTGTTAGATTCAAACAATTTCATGAGAAAGTATTAACACTTATCTTGGTCAAGAACATCATTTAAAGTTTGGGGAGTAAAATTTTGAACCTTGTATTGAAGTGAAAGTGTTAATGCCATTATGAAAATTTTGAACAAGTTATCATCAGTCATGTTGTGATTGGATTTGTGTTCCAAATATTTCAATTTTTTGATATAATCATGAGATGATTTATTAGGGGATTGATTAGCATTGACTAAATGACTAAGATAATTTTTGGGAAGATAATTATGTTTGAATTATTTAACTAAAGGATTGACTAAATCCTCAAGTTGCCATATATAATGTTAGGGAAGTTGGTTATACCATTATAATACATCACAAATGAAGGTTTTAACTAAGAGTTTAGTAGTGGAAAAGGTATTGGTTTAGATCCACTCTTTATAAATATTATCAAATGCCTTGAGAAAAGATGATGGGTCTTTACTCCCATCATATTTAATAGTTGGATATATATTACCAATATCAATAGATACAATGAAAGGGGATAAAGGTACATTTTTAATATGGGGATGAATAAAAATTGTATTATTTTGGTGAAGAAGAATGGGAGTTTTATTATCCATGTTTATCAATTGATGTTTTAATTGCATAATTTGAGAGGGATTAGATGTTTTCATGATGTTAATTTGTTGCACTATCTATGAAAGAATTTGAGTTGTATCAATTGTTGGGTTGGTGTTGGTAGGAGGATTCCCAAAATTGGTGTTAGGGGGAGTGTTACTAGGTGGAGGATTGGTAAGAGGTTGTTTGTTTCTATTGATAAGGTTTGTTATGGGTTTATTTGTTAGGATTGTGTCAATTTCCCCCATAGCATGGTAATACGTATGAAGGTGAGAATTATCTTGATAAGTATGGAATGGGTCTAATCCACCAATATAATTATTGGAATGATTTGAACCATGTTACAATAAAAATATGATGGATGAGAAAATGTGATCCAAGAGTGAGAATCCTCTTAGGTAGCAAAGGTAGGAATAAAATAACATCCAATATAGCATATAAATGGATTTAGGTTGTCTAAAAATATTATGATAGGGGATTTCATGATGCATGAAGGTAGAATCTAAAATTATCAAGCAAGGAGAATAAAAAAGGATAAATTCATCCAAACATAGAATAATATTAGCCAATAGGTATAGAGTCACCTGGGTTGATAAAGTGTATAGAAAAGGTCCACATAGTATGATGGAAAAGACATAGTCAAACTTCTTAACTATGTTTTGCATATGGTAAAACTAAAATGGGATAGAAAGATACATAGTCATATGGGTCAACTATGTAATACAAATGGATAAACTGAAGAAATTAAAAACATACAAAGTCAAATAGGTTGACTATGTATTCCAAAGGGAGAAATTGAACAAGCTAAAAAGATACATAGTAATATAGGGTGACTATGTAATGAAGGTAAGCAAGATTTATAGTATATAAGAGAATGTGTCGATAAGTATGACAATGTTCTAAAAATATTGAAGAATTTTTAAAGATAACATATATGAAAATAAAGTGAAGCACTCAATTAGATCAATGTGGTTGATCTAATTAGAACTCACAACACAAACCTTGCACTAACATTGGCTAGTGCAAGTTTTGCAATATAAAATAAAATGATTGAAGAAAAATCAATAAAAAATGAATGTAAATGCTAACTAATTTTTCAATCCTAAATATTGTTAAGTTATAATATATTTTAAAGTTAATGTAATGGGGATTTGGCTATAAGAAGGAACTAGAAAGTAATATATGGATAGTTTCAAGTATTTTAGGCTAAAAGGGATCTATATTGGTGATGGTACTAGCTTGGTATTAGGGCCTACCATTCATAATCTCACAATGATAAGGGTGTTGGGTTATTTGACAATAGACCACCAACTACATGTTTATACTTGGCCAAAAAACCAAGTTGTCTTTCCCCTTGGTAATGAAATCCAAGTTGGTAAACCTTGGAGATAAATATGTTGAATGATTTTTTACTGTAAATTAATTTGAAGTGTGTGAAAAATAGAAAAATGGTGTGACTAAATTTATAAATTTAAAAACCACCTAATTAGTATATGTTTTTTGTTCTAATCATGCAAGAAACTAAAATTAAAAGTGAATTAATTACTAGAAAAAATATGTTCATTCCTTTGAATATGAAGATTATAGAGTCAGTTCAGGTGACATCGTATGAAAACAATATAGAATAGAGTTAACTAGGCTACTACTATTCTACAAAAACAAGATCCAAAAGAACATAGTCAAACAACTCGACTATGTCTTCTAGAAAGAAGATAACCTATAGAACTGTGTCAAGCTAGTCAACCCAGTTTGTTGTAGGGTTGTAATTTTATAGACTACAAACTTGTGAAAAATAATACTATAAATGAAAAACATAAATGATAGAGAATTTAAAAATGAACCATTGTAGTTTTGAAGATGTTTAGTTTGAAATTTTTATGCTATGTTATTCAAGTGCTGATTTGAATTATTTTGTGAACATATTTTATTGGGTGGATGCAGTCTGCAAAACCTATGTGTTAAAAAATAAGCTTTGAATAGAGTCAACTAACATGACTATGTCTATAAACCTATATTCTCAAAAAACTAGCTTTAATATGAATGAAATTATGTATCTAAATAAGAATACTATATCAAGTTGATCGATCGAATCATATATATATTTGGACAATACCTACACAGATATAACATAGTAATTTCAAAACGACTTTGTGTTAAATTTCTACATATAATGTAATAAATGTATTGATAGATTTTATATAATACTACAAAAATAAAAAATATATATAAGATGATAATAAAATTAGTGTAAAATAAAACCTACAAAAGTTTTAATCATTTCAGGTTCACTAGAATATATACAAAGGACAATGTAGCTAATTTATTAATCAATCCTAGCTCAGAAAATATAAATCCTAATTACACTTCTATTTGTTAATACATTTAGACATTTAGGGTCATGACCAAGATAAATATTGTAGATCTAACCAAGGGATATCTTACCATAATAATGTCACTAGAGAGGGTTCCAAATCCTCTAGTCAATAAACACCATGTAATAACCCTAGCTAGGTCCTATGTTTTGATATTCACTAAGTATATGCAAAGTAAATTAAAATCTAACCTAGTGATCACTAAATCTTGTGGCACAAAAATGGGGAAAATAAAAGTGAAATTAAACATTCATAGAATAATTTTAATTAAGCTATATATAGATATAACTTTAATGCATGGAGAGAGAAATATATTCAAAATCCATTACTTATGATATTTCTATCTACTAAAATAGAGATACTTACCTTGAATATGAACCCATCAAGACTCAATATCTCCCTTGGACAAAGGTTCTTTAGAAGAGGTTGTTATGGTTTTAAAATATTACTAATATAGGCCAAAGCATCCAAGACTATTCCATTAGACAAGATTCTTCTCCAAGTATAAATCATAAGCAATGACTCCTCAAGTAAAATGGTCAAAGAGTAGATTATAAAGAAGCATAAATGAATAATTAACTCTTTATCTCTATAATAAATGGAGAAATGAATGTGTTTAAATCTAACACTAAACCAATATGAAATTATAGCTGACAAGGTCAGTCCAATTTGACCTTGTATCATTAATTGATAAAAATGAGTTAGCTCCTAGTCTAGGTCATCCTAGGTTAACCTAGACCCATAACATGAAAATATAAATTAGAATACAGGGTTGGCCTAGGCTGACATTATTTGATAAATGTCTAGAAAGGGTTTTAGTCTTAGGTAAGGGCTAAGTCATGCAGTGAATCACTTTAAAGAGTGTGTAAGAGAGGTATCAAATCTTGGGGAAGTGTATAAGAGATGGTTGTGTAGATAACAAGTGATGGTATGTGGGAAAACAATCCTATGAAGCACCAATGGTATGCCCACCCATTTCCTAGTCCACCCTTTAAGTAATTCACTCAAAGATATTGAGAATTAATGAGTTCCTACAATAGAGAAAGGATAAAAATTTGATAAAGTTTGAAAATATTATGTGTATACACATTCCAATACAAACTATTTGATTTGAAATGAAACCTTGTCTGAAAGGAAGAAAGTGAGACATATTTTTCATTTCTATCCTTCATTTAATATAAATTTATATCTAAAAACCTCTATGTTGATGTCTTAATTCATTTATATGAACTATATCTTTCTCATCCTTTCTATGGATACAATTTTCCATTGTTGTAATGTCTAACTCACTCCATTAATCTGGGTAATCTAATAAATTTTTAATGTTTACTCCATTATAGGTTTCCCATTTCCCTATCCATTTCTTTCTATTTTCTCTTCATCCCTATGTTCCCCTTTTTCTTCTAATTTTGTTTCCTTTTTGAATTTATAGTTAAAAGTACCAAAAATTAAAAAACCATCATACAAGGGAATTTCGCCTCTAAAACTCATAGAACATTCACACATGAACTCATGGTTTCTCCAATGTTGCAACGCTTATGTCACATCTAATTGGGTGAGTCAAAAAAATAATTTAAGTAAATAAAATGACATAAAATATTTCCAATAGTTATTGAAAACTCTGTTAGGGATCGAGGTGCCTTGTGCACTTGATTTTCATAAATTTCATGGAACCTCCCCTACAATAGAGGTTGGTAAATCCATTGAGATGAATTACATAGTAACTACATATTTCTAATTGAATAAATAGCATTGGTTTACCCAAACCTTTAATTTCTCCATATTCCATGGGGAAAATGTTTTAGTCCATTGGATTTTCCCTAATATAGTGAGTTACCTTCAAGCTTAAGGAATAGATTTCCAAAGGTTTCAAGAGAACATTCTCAAAATGTAAATAATTACATATTTGTTTTCACATTGTTTTGTAACATTTTTGGAGTTATGCACAAATGTGTTTATGTGAGACTTTTTTTTTAAACTCTAATTTAAACTTCTATTGAAGGGTTATGGCACCTAGGAGATGGATGCATTATTATTTAGGACTCATTAAATGAAAAATTCCTCAATAGATTCAAACCATTTATGGACATATGCATATTTTTATAATCAAATTTATTCCAAATCCATAAGAAATAATAAGAATACATGAGAGATTTCTTATCATGCTACAATAGATTTTTTAGATTGATTAGTCAATTTAATTAACCAAGTATAAATAAATATCTTTGTTTCTTCATTAGATTTCTACATATAGATACCATATTCATCTTGATAAGGAACAAAGTGAATGATATATAATTTTCACAACAAGAATCTATTGAATTTAATATGACATGATCTTGTCCTAGATTTTTAATAAATAAAGTTAAAAACATGTTAAAAATTATTTAAGTGGTACGGAAGAAATGAAACCTAATATAATGAATATCCATCAAAATTCATAATAAATTTTTAGTAATAAAATTCATGATTGAGCATGTAAAAAATTCAATAAATAAAAATAAAATATATTTATCATCTTATATGATTGTTTCAGCTTCACAATCTATAATAAAATGAATAGTTGGAAGAAGTGATTTATCAATAAAAAGTGAAGAATTTTTCTTCCCCTTTATCAAAGAAGATACAATTATGCCTATTTCATAAGGTGTTTTTATGGCTCTTGGGTATTTCATAGAAAACACCCAAACTAATAAACTATTTTAAAGGAATGGTAATATTTAGAGATAAACTAAAGTACAGTCAATAATACATATTTTTAATAATTTAAAATGTTTAGTAAACACAATTACATGGTATCTAAGGGTTAAAAAAGAGCATATCTATTTGATATTATATTATGAGGTATGATAGTGATCAAGAGTCCTGATGGGGTTGCATTATAGGTTTTGGCATTGTTCATTATACAGTTTGATTAATTTTTCCCACTTGACACTTGTGTTAAATAGGGATAGTAGAAATTATGAAAGTGTTTGAATTTGATGTAAGTTTCCAAACAAAGATACACATAAAAATGGATCAAAATTTACACTAGGCCTATATTATCACATGTATAACTATCTTGTGTCTCGATGTATATATGCTTGTGTACCAAATCATCTAATGAATGAAACCCTAGATATTTTTAATTGGACCTCATAGAACTTAGTAAAAATAGGTTATTACATGATTCAATCTAACCCTAACAACCCCAATTTTTTCTAAGTTCTACCTACATATACAACACTCTAAAGAGGCCTTATACTCACCTATAGTTCTCCCTCCTAGGCATGTGCGTGGAATTATAAATATGTAACTATATGATCTTTCTATTAGTAACCCTTGATACAAGTAATGAAATAGTATATTTGACCTTTTGAATAATACAAATATTTTATTCAATATTATAATTTAGTTTGATATCTTAAAACCTATAATATTTTCCAATTAGGTAATTGCCAAATCAAATTACTAGGTAGCGTAATTAGACTATAGCCTTTGTATATATAGGGACCTCTTGATTTCTAATTAGGATCTATTGATGTGAAAAATTATTACAATATTATGAAAATAGGGTTAAACAAATGGTCACAAAGTTAAAAATATAATAAGGTAAGCTTGGACACCTACATCATAGTTAGACACTAGCATCGACTCTAGTGTCTAAACCATATGAATGTGTTTAGGGGCTAAAAACACATAGATAAAAAAAATATAGGGATCCATGGAACACATTGGATGAAAATTAATAAAATAACATTTAGGCCCAAGGGGTAGGTAAATAAAATGAAATAAGATGGAACTGAAGATGTCCAAAATAGGTTGCATCACTAGATATCTAATCCTCAATTAAGAGGTGTATATATGCAAAGAGGATATAAAAAAATTATAAAAAATTATTCTTATACCAAATATGGATGTCCACATTCTTCCTACCCCTTTTAATCTAGTAATGCATAAAAATTGAAATTATTAGTTTGAAGGAAAATAAAATGCATATCATGGTGTGGACAACACACTTTGTATTTATTTGAATTTTCCTTGAATATTTCATTTGAACATCACCTATAACAAAAATCATGCCAAAAAATAATTATCATATATAATTTATATGTAATAAATAATAAAAAGGAATAATAAATAAAGAACATGGATATAATACACTTATGTATGTGTCATGTAGTAATGGTTTTGAAGTACTGAAAACTAGATAAGTAGACATGGGTCTCATAGCCTCATCTATATTATAGATAGGAAGATGGATTAAGTTAAAATTGGTCAATTGGGTTTAATCATGGTGATTTTTTACTTAGAATATGGATAATTGGAATGTGATCATGCCCCAACCTAGAATAAGAAGAGTGTTACTTCGACCATTACCCATAGCATTTCCTGTCCATCACAACTCAAGAGAAAATATATATCACTCAATATAGGATGAATAATGTAATAAATATCACCCAAAAAATTGGTGAGACTAGATGATTTAATCAATCCAATCTAACCAAAAAGAGCCAACCACTCTACATGGGTAAGACTCTATAAAGTCTAAAAGAGTCTGATCCAGTGGGTGATGATAGTCCATAGGAGACTTTTGAAATCTAAAATAGATTTTGATTTTGAAATATTAGGTACACATAATATAGTTATGCACCTTCCATATGTCTCATGTTTAAACTATCTATAAAAATGGTACCAATGCATATAATTCTTCCACAACTATGAATCTAAATCATATAGAAGTGTGCTTTTATTAATTTATGATTTTGCACAAGAGTGGATAACATATTACCATAAAATTTCCCCACTATATATAAAGAAATTTTAAACCTGATATAAGTACTAATGTGGAGGACATGTTCCCAATACATGCTCCTACTAAATATGTATAAGTGAAATATTGAACAAGTGTGGACAACGTGCTTTTAAATCATGCCCCCACTAAATTTAGAGAATGTGTAAACTATAATCGACTATTAAGAACATGTTTTTAAGCATGCCCATACTAAGATGACCCAATTTTGGATGAGGGGATATATTAACTATGATAATATCCTCACAAAGAAAAAATGTGATAATTTTTTATATGTAGGGACCAAGTTGTATATGGGTAATATTTGTGGTTGTAATTTATAACATTATTTTTGTAATACATGGAATCTAATACAATATCTATGTGTAGGAATTTTATATCAACTTTTGGTAATTTTTTAATTTTTTTGAATTTTATATAATATGAAATGGATCCTTATTTGGATCTTAATGTAACTTGTAGTTTTTAATTTGGACAACTCATGCTCAAAATATGTGTATTGTAAGCTATTGTAGAAGATGTATAGTAGGTACTTTGAAAAGAAATTATAACTCATTTTCACTTTAAAAGTTTAAAAATTTTGAGTTATAATAGAAGAGAACCATGTTGTGTTTTATAGATCCTAAACCAATGTTATTTTATGTACTCTAAACAACCCTAACTAGCTAAGTTTTTGATGAGTTGGTACTTAGATTTAATTGTCAATTTACTAGTAATTTTTTAGTTTTTTTTAATTTTAATTTTAAGAAATATTTTTATGGTTTTATGTGGATTAAAGGAAACCTATGTTGAGGTGTAGGACACTTTCATCAATATCTTGATGCTAGTGTTGGATTTTAGATGCAAACATATGACATTATTATCCTTCATTGATGCTAGTGTCCTACACTACTATATTACATTGATGCTAGTGTTAGATGCCACCATCCTTTTATTGTGTGCATATTTAACTATAACCTTTGTATTTTTAAACTAAAATGTGATTGTTAATGAGTATTTGTTTATGTGTTTTTGGTTTTATAAGGATATACATATATGAGTGTTTGGCTTGATAGACATTTTTTTACTCTGATAGACCTAGGTATAGATGCGATTGACTTGGTCATTAAATATTAGGTAGGGTTAGGTCACATGGGCCAATTAGGATAGATTTCATATGATATCCACCTCTTCATATCCCTATTAAAGAGGTATAACATGGATACATCCACTTTTTAGTTCTTGTTGAGGTCAACATACCCCCTAATTCTAAAAATTAGGGACCCATGTGTTAAATTGTGCAATTAGTACCTTGGTACTAAAAATTCACTTAATCAAAATGTATTTAACATGTTTTTTAGATTATTGGAATTTAAATATAATCCACCCCTTGGTCTGATTGGTCTTCTTTATTCATGGTTCTACTTTATCTTTGCCTTATGTTTTTAACAATGGATCTCTTTATTTCAAATCATAGGTTTAATGCATCTCTCCTTGATGAGATCATACCTAGGTTTCATAAATATATATCAATTTTACCTTTTAGTAGCCTTTCATCTATTAAAATTCAATTTGAATATATGTCTAAGCTTCTTAAAATCCTTGTTCATAAATCCTAACACAATTTCTTTTAAATCAAATTCAAAATTGGCAGGAACAATTTTGGTGGTAACATTTTAAATAGTACATAAACTTAAGACTAATATTTATATTAAGGCTTGGTCATGATTTTTTACATGAACAAAACTTAATCTAAAATTTATGAGCGTGGTCCCCTTATATTTCCCAAGCTCCTTTATCCCTTTCTTATTTTAGCATGGTCCAAAAGTAATGTTTATAGGGTCCTTTTTATTAAACTCCTAGCTTGGCCTAACTTTATTTATACAAAGTTTAGTTTATAATCTTAGTCCTAAGTCCCCATTCACATTTATTTACCTAAGTGAGACCTTAGTCCTAAGAATTTTTCATAAGTCATATTTTAATTGATCCCTAACTTAAGTCACATGCTTCTCAAGATCTATGACCCATGTGCATTTGTGAAAAAATGATCGAACAACATGAGATGGACCTGATGTGTCCAAAGTCTTATCTTATAGGAATCAATCATATCCAACTACTTAGATAATGATCAATGGTTCATTCTTTCTCAAATTAATTCAATCGAATGATGTGTAATAGGTCAAAATTTCCAAGGGTTACTGTGTTCTATGAGACTTCAGTTTGACATTCTTGTGCCCATCATTTGATGTTTGTGAGGCTATCATTGACATTTGTGAGTCTATAAAATTTAAACCTAGGTGATACATAGCTATAGATTAATTTTTTTCATGTGTGAAAACATCATTAACATCCATGAAACCATAATTGACATCTGTGAGATCATCAAAATTCAAAATCAAGGACCAATCCCACTTAGATAAATGAACATATTATTTCCTTAATCATGTTTGGAAGTTGTGTGCTTCAAATATAAGACTAGTTTTGGATTAATTGGAAGATATGTTTCAACTTGAAATTTAAATGGACATGGGGGAAAATTATAAATACCATAGGCTTAGCTTGAATATTAACATAAGGTTGAATATTGTTTTTTAACATTAGACTAGACCTTAGTTCAAAACCTTATGCTTAGTCTATATATATATACATATATATATATATACATATATATATATATATATATGTATATATATATATATGTATATATATATATATATGTATATATATATATATATACATATATATATATATATACATATATATATATATATGTATATATATATATATATATATATATACATATATATATATATATATATATATATATATATATATATATATCCCATAGTCTTATGAAAGGTTTTATGGGATTATTGGTGAGGCGAGGCTCTATGGTTTGAATATTAGATTAAATTATTTGTCCCAAGGTTTACCTCATATTTATCAATGCAATAAAAACCTTAGGTCAAAAACCTTAAGTCCTATTTTTATATTGGGTCCCATTTTGATATGATCTAAACATAGTATAAATACTTTATCCTAAGGTCCATTTCATGTTTGTTAACATGAAATTAAGCCTTAGACTAAAGTATTTAACCTATGTTCTTTACATAGTCTAGTGATAACTTAAAGTTCATTCACCTTTCTAGGATCAATAGCTCTATATAATTAGACTAACATGATTGAACAAAGTGAGACCACTATGGATTATTCAACAAAGATTAGAAAGAACATAGGACTAACATGTAGTATAGGTAGAGTCCCATGGGATTTTCAAGTGGTATAATCATGGGGCCCAATATGAAAGATAGCTAGTGGTGTGCAACTAGGAGGATCGAGATCAATAACCCATGTTGATTCATATATATTGATCTACATAATGGAGATTAAAGATAAATTTTAAAAGGCAATGATCAAGTTTCAATGCATTTATGAACCAAATATCATGAAAAGGTTAACTAAATGCCACAAAGTTACCACATTGATGCCAACTAAGAAAAAGTAGACAAAACCCAATATTTTGTGGGCTTGAAAAGGCAAAGGTATAAAGGTGGAAGTCTTAATCAAATTCAAAGAACCTAATTCACCTAAGTGATAATAGATGCTACCAATAAATATCAAAAAGACTTGTAAAATTCCTTAGCATCTATAAAATCCCTAATTTAATCCTAGTTTGATCACAACTATGTTAAAAAGATTTTAATTACCATATAAATAGGTGAAAATTAGCCTTGAGGTTGATTACAGAACATATTTTAGTAACTTGTAGACTCACATCCATGGTAGCATGAAAGAAACAAAATAGATAAGACATAGATATGTACTTAACTTTAGACATGGATAGAATAGTCTTTAAAGATGCTACACTTGATGTGATAGAATTGAATACTAGGGATAATAATTAGTCCAAGATCTTCTAGGCCATTCATGAATTACAAACAATCACCAAGGAGGACGAATAGAATGCCACAGTCTTCTACATATACTATGACATAGTCTCTATTCAAATGACCGATCTCCACCATGTGGTAGTGAAACCTGAGGTAATTCATTGTATCAATGCTATTGCTCCTATTTTTAAGGATTGTAGACTTGATCAAGATATGGTAATCCATAAACATAATTTAAATACATTTTCTTACATTTCACCCATGACATTATAAATTTCCTACAAACTTCCCATTCCTTATGTGGATTTTTCCACAATTAAGCAATGGTTTATCCAAAATGACCTAAAAACCACCCTTGCCCCATTATTATATTCAGGAACGCATGTAGTTTCTAACCCCACTGGTAGGATCCATGTTAAGAAATTTAAGGTAGGGATTAGAATGATTATGAATTTGATAAATATATTAACTAGGGGGGATACCCCCACCTATGTTAGCAAATTGTGGGTCCTTTATATATATTTCATGGTTGAAAAAGGGCTTACCCCTCTTATTACAAAAATGATCAATATTTACTTGAAGAAAAATTTCTCTACCATAAAGAAGAGGACTAAAAACCACTTATTTATTATGTATTATGTTTTGGATTCCCTATTATCCATCACCACCATCCCTAACATCAAAAATTGGTCTCCTAAGTGAAGGAGAATAGTCTCCCATTACTATTCCAAACTGCATATATTTAAGTATAAGGACCACATACAATTCATTTGTGATTGTATATATCCAACCTTGTATAAGGCTATTACAAGGGTATTTACGATGACAGTAAGCCCCTTAATAAAAAATTATGTGGAACTTATTGGGGACCCTTGGTTATATCCTAACTACACTATACTTAGGATAGAGGGAACCTTATGTCAGCTTCTTATATTGCCAATCTATGTACCCACCAAGTTAGTTAAATAGGAGATTACATAAAAATTGTTCCATGGTATTGATGGTATATGTAGAAAAAAAAGGAAGGTGATACTACTTCCTTTTCCTTTTAATATTATTAAAACTATGTTATAGAATTGGGATATTATAGACACCATTTCTAGGCATAAGGATTCATTCAATTTATAGCTTGATGGTTTGAGGTAGTGGGACCCCAATGATAATTTTATAATTCATTTGAAATATAAGAAGATTAAGATAAAATATGAACATCAACTTGGTTTCCATGACACACTTTACATCCAAGCATCTTCATTTTGGAAGTCCTAGTAAGATTGAAAAAGCATAATATCAAGATCAAATATAGATTGAAGAGACATGAGAATCTAGTTAGTTAGATATGGCAAATGAATCCGTTGTAGTACCATTTATTATTAGGACCATATATTAGGCCTCTAGAATAGCCAAAGGCTTGAATTTCATAAATTCCAATGAAATAAAAACTTGAAGAAATACCTAGTGAAGGGGCACCATCTTCTGCCCAACCTAAAAATTAAGAGTCTCCAATTAAATACATTGATATTATTGCATTTCATCCTAGAGAAATTGTGGAAGATGCTTTGGAAGCACTGGCTAGTGCTTATGGTTTGGATGAAGAGGATCCTCAAAATCAAGAAGAAGAACCTTAACCCCAAGTTGAGGAAACAATAAAGGAAAATGGGAAGGAGATAGCTTTGGATTTAGTTCCAATTGTTCCCCCTCAAAAGAGAAAGGCTGAGCTAGCCTTGTTTTGTAAAGGAACCAAGAAGCCTAATATAACCTTCACTCACCCTTTGAGTGAGGTTAATTTATTCATTGATGATAATGTAATTTATGGTCCACCCATTCTTGAATGGTTTATATATGGAAATTTACAAAAGATCCCAACTCTACACCATCAATGTGCCATCACAAAGTATTCCAACATCATATTTCATGAGAAACTTAAGCCCTAGATAGTGGCATTACAATAGAAAGAGTAGGAAATACAAATGGTTGCTCTTGGATCTTCAAGTAGCACCCAAATGGAATTCCTAAAGCCTCCAAAAATGACACACTCTTAAGTAAGTGTCTAATCTAGCCCAACTATTCCTAGATTAGAAAGAGTAACAACAAAGAAAGCTATGGTGGGTGGAGTAGAATTCACTTTTTAGAAGGTGGAGCCATTTTTTGGCTTGACTCTAATTTGAGGGGAAAAACTAGGTGAAGACTCCATCCATGTGGAGGATATACTTGGGT
This sequence comes from Torreya grandis, assembly GCA_037957365.1. NCBI lineage: Eukaryota > Viridiplantae > Streptophyta > Pinopsida > Cupressales > Taxaceae > Torreya > Torreya grandis. Next base: position 2,717,815 of record JARHVA010002058.1, read on the forward strand.
TAGCCAAAACTCAATCAACCCAATTGCAAACTAGCATCTAGGGTCCATAATAATGAATAAAGAACCTTCAAAAGTAGAATGATGATTTGGAGAAACATGTAGCTTTATTAGTTCTTGATTCCATGATTTAAATATTTGAGAGATCATTACATGACATTTTTTACTCTCTAAAGTTAACAAAACTAAGACAAAGTGCACTTTACCTATAAGATACAATAGCCAAGGGTTTAATCACCTAATGGTAGGGTTTCAAGGATAAAATAAAGGGTTTTATTAAGATCTTGATAGGGGATAAAATCCCTAGTTTCAAGACTATTATCATTACTCATCTCAACACCATCCTAAGGTTAATCATGGATAATATCTATGTTTTAAGCACATGGTCTAAGATCTTGGATATAATATTTAAGGATGATAAAGAATTGTTGGAAAGAATTGAAAAGCTCCTAAGGACCATGATGGTAAAGCCTTCAAAGCTCAATGCTATGGGAATAATTGAAAATGATGAGTTTAAGTACAGAGCCACTTTGGTCATGTAGGAGGTGAAAAATAAGAGCCAAGGAAGGTCTGAAGGTGACAATATCAGGATCATGGATATTATCCTAAATGCAAAAAATAAGATAGTCAAGGCCAAGATCATTAATAAGGATTTATAGAGAAATGATAGAGACATAGATGACCTAGTTGATGAAGAAGATGAGTTCTTCCTAAAGCCAACTATCAATTTGAAGTTAGTTGATGAGTAACATCAAAAGGAAATGCAGTTACTTCAATAGAGCCAAGGGTATTCATCAACATAGGGTCCACCATTTGGTTAAGGATATTTTTTTTGAGGAAGCATTATTAATTTTTGAAATGGAATATTATTTTGTAAAGACATGTGCATTTTGTTAGCATGTTTCCTAAAGGTCAGTCTATTTTAGAAAGTCTAGTGTATTTTAGAAACTTTGTATAAATCATAGTTATCCTTTACATTTTGTACACTTATAATTTGAGGAAATTGATCAACATGTTTCCTTGAAGTCTATAAAATAAGCATTTTCATTTGTAAAAAGGTAGAGAGTTTTTGAGCTACAAAAAATTAGTGTAAACTTTGAAGCAATTAATACAAGTAGAGAATTCAGAGAAGATTGTCTCATCTTATTTATGTCAATTATTATTTAGTTTTTATCTCAATGTTTGTTCTAGATCTCAAATTTGTATGTTTTTTAAGAATCATGGATGTGCATATTTAATACAAGGTTGATAATTTGTGTAAATTCTAGATTATTTTAATGATCTTGGCTTTACTTCATTTTATTTTCTCTCTATAAAAATGTGCATATGCTATTTGATTGTAGTAGTAAATATTTAAAGTAAAGCTAGTCCTTATTTTTATTTCTTCATATTATTTTTAGATACTTACCTAGTGTGTGGCAAGATTTGGGAATATTTTATTTCATGATATGCATTGGTTGAATGTATGTTTAGTTAGAATTTAAACTTTGTCATGATGTTTAAGGTGGAGATCAAGTGCATACTTTCTTTTTGACCTACCATTTCTTTTGTTCTATTTTTAAACCAAATAATTGTAGCTTATAACCATTATAAATATTAATTTTAGAATAGCCTTGGGTTAGAGTTTGATCATAATTAAATTATATTAATATAGATTACTACATCTCTTGAAAATATTCTTAAAAGGACCAAGGTGGCTCCCAACCACCAAGTTTTATAAATATTGTGGAACAATTTACTTACTCTACCACTATTTCATCATAGGTGAGTAGATCATCATAACTTGAAACTCATGATATAAATTCTTTGAATTATAAAATTAGAAGTGTTATGTAAACACTAAGAGCACCTATGATACACTTAGATGCATCAATAGGCAGAGCTCCATTGGTGTTATAATGAGGTCCACAAATCCTTGTGAATTTATAGGGTCTTTATCAATTTTAATGTATTTTGATCATAGATCATTCTATTCTTTACATAATTGTACTTATATTAGCATATTTATGTAATTATTGGTGATCTCCATGGTTTTAGGCCCATTTTTATTCTTCCTTTAGACAAAGATCAACATTCTTTGAAAATATGCACTTGATTATGTTAAAGTTGGCTTTAATATTGCCAATTTAATAGGTTTGAGGTTAGTAATAGTTATTTTGGTTAAATATTCATAGATCCTTTGTAAATTTGAGCTCATTTGACCTTAAGGTTGTAAAGATCATTCACATTTATGTCTTTTTACATATATTTAAGCTAGTTTGGTTAAATATCTTAGTCCTTTGTTTTTCTTTACATGAATGTTTTAAAAATTCACTTAATGTGAAAGTTTAATCTATGTTCTTTATAAATATCAATTTGACACATCATATTTCAAATATAAGTCAAAATTATCAATCCAGAATTGCCTAGAATTCAAACAAGGTCATAGTCAGAAACAAGGGAACCTCTGCTTGAACTAAAAATCCATAAGAAAGCTAGGAAAGACAAAGGTAGGTGTAGATTTTTGATTTCTTTACCAACTTCACCAATCCAAGGTACTTATACATTTGAACTTCATCAAGGTATGGTGTGGTTAGGTAATTCTTCCATCAATGTACTAGGTGTAGTACATGATATTCCCTATAATATTGAGAAATATTTGCCAATGTTTAGTCTAAATGGTGTTGTAACTATAAAGGAACACATTAAATAATTCAAATCTACATTAAGGTTTTTAAATGTCACCCATGAAGTTGTATCATGTAGGATTTTTCCTTTTACATTTAGGGATGTTACATATGAATGGTTTCTTGATTTGCCTAAAAATCACATTACCATCTAGGATGGTTTTAATAAAGTATTTATTGACCAATTTGGAAAGGTAATTAGTCCCTATATCTTATACCAACAATCTACCATCATCAAAAGAGATGCTAGTGAGTCCATAAGAGTATTTAATACCAAGTTTCAAAATATGCATAGTTAGACCATAAATCCCTAAAAACCTAATGATGTTTTAGCTTTATAAATCTATAAGGATGTAATAGATCCTATGAATTCTATGTTCTTAAAGAGATCTCTTTTGATCATAAACACCTTAGTCCAAGCTTATTCTAAAGCAATGATCTTTAATGATCAAATGTAGCCCTAGGGAAAAATGTCTTACTCTATCCTAAATGCTAATCCACATATGTCAAACTTGAATATATTTCCTAGAAATAATCAGGATAGTCCAACTCTGAATCAAATCTCAACTTTAAACTAGTTACCCTTAAGCCACACTACTCCTAACCAAAACTTAGGATTCTTGAATCATCCAAGAATTAGTTTTAATTATAATTATCAAAAAGCTTTGGTACTATCCAATGGTATCAATAATAACCACGTTCATAATTCAAAAAATCCCAAGAGTGAGAATAGCTCTATTTTAAAGATGGTCCAAAAGTTTAGCACTAATTTTATTTAGCTAGAAAAATAGGTCATTCATACTAGTGAAATATTATGTAGGAACTTCTCATTTCAAAGGTTTAATAATGCAATAATGGATTATATAATGATAGTTTCCACAATAATAAGAATAATGAACCATCTACTGATAAGAAGAACATGGACATTAATCTTATTGATGTTGCATTAACTGATTACTATAGAGTTAATTGTAATTTTAAGCATGGTGAAATAGACTACATTAGATTTTGTAAAGCTCTTGAAGCCTTTTAGGAAGAGTTGTACACCTTTGAAGTAGGTTCTAACAAAGATAATGGTGTAGGTACATCAAGATATAAATCTATTGACCAAGCCTTTGTGGTGGAAACATTTGACTTCCCCATCCAAGAAGATAATGAACTTGATGAAGTTATTATAGAAGTTCATTCTTTTCAGCAAGTCCTAAAGAATACCTACCCTCTCATGAATAGAGACTAGAGGTAGCCTTTGACTACATCAACACCTCCAAACAACTTTGGCACTCCACACACTATATTGGATAATAGACTAGAGCCTCTAAAGAGAAGTGCTTCTAAACAAAGTAATGATGCATTTATTTCTCTAAATAAAATTTGGTATGATATTGTGGAGGATATGAAAAAAATAAAGGCTAAAATTATGTTGCATGAATTCACACATATCAATGAACAAAGGGATCTATTTCTAGAGTCCTTGTCTAAGAAACCTAGCAAAGCATCCAAAATTGATAAAGTCAATGTTGCTATGTACAAGGCTAAGACATAGTCCCCACCTTTTTTGCTTATTATTAGAATGTTTGGTAAGAATATACATAATTATTTTTTTGGATATTTGTGCATCCACCAACATTATTCTAGTACGTATTTATAAATATCTTTTCTTGACTCCTATCAAATATGTTAGCGTTTTCACTTATTTATAAAATTCTAGGGTCAAGGTCATAAGGGAATTATTAAATGTTCGTATGTAGCTTACTTTTGATCCTAAAGTCTAGCAATTTGTTGATATCCAAGTTGTTGACATTATTGATGCTTATAGTTTGCTATTGAGAAAAGAATGGACCAAGGCCCTCAATGGATACATGTCCACTAACTACTCACATTTGTGGTTTCCATGGAAAGGGGTATGAAATCAAATAAAAGTGTAAATGGAACCAAGGATGAAACATATGATCCTAGAATATAATGTTGTGAATGAAAAGGTGAACATAGTTGACACTTATTTAGGAGTTTTCAATCTTGAAACTATTAATTTAAGTAATTATAAACCTTCTCATACTATGATTGGGTTATAGAAGATGCATTTTGATGTGGCTAGATGCAATTTTGGGTCTAGAGTAGCAGTTGTCCTAACCAAACCTATTGGTAAGATATATCAAGCCTCCTAAAGACTTCAATTTTCATCCATAAATAACCTTGTAGAGTATGAAGCATTGATCTTAGGTTTGTAAATTTCCATCAAATACAAAGTCAAAGATTTATTGGTTCATGGTGACTTAGAACTAGTAGTCCATTAGGTAAGAAGTATATATCAATGAAAATTATCATACCTAAAGAGGTATAATTTTAGGTTCTAGGATTTGTTGGATTCCTTTGATACTTTTAACATTATTTCCATCACTAGGGAGGAGACAAAGGCTACTGATGAGCTTGCCTTAGTTGTAGCCAATCCTATGCCAAACCATGACTCTCAGAACTTTAGCATTGAACTATTTCCATGCCCCTCTATCCTAGATAATGTGAAACACATGCATGTCTTTAATGATGACCAAAAGATCCTAGATTTCATGATAGATTCAAGAGTATTTGAGGTAGATGTCATAGATGAGGCCAATGAGAATACTATTGAAGAAGATGGTATATTTGATGGTAAAGTCATTCAACAGAATGAAAATAAAATTACAAAAGGCATTATTACCCTAGAGAGGTTATTTGACTAGGATAAGCTAGATGAGAACACTAGGATTCCCAAATTAAGTGGGAAGGATTACAAGGCAATTGGTCTTAGACCTCAAGATCAACCTCTGCTAGTTAACAATAGAACATCATGTACAAACACTGAAGATTAAAAATCCAAAACTTGTTATCAAGCTATAAGGACATAATTGCATGGTCCTATCAAGACTTGAAGATTTTTGATCAAAAAATCATCACTCATACCATACCTTTGATGAAATAATGCAAACCTTTTAGACAAAATCAAAGGCCTATAAACCGTATTTTAGATTGCATGATTTTCAAAGAAGTTAATAAATTGTTAGATGTAAATATTATATTTCCCATTAGGCATTTTACCTAGGTTGTCAATTTGGTTGTAGTCCAAAAAAAGAATGGAAAATCAAGCTCTACATTGATTTTAAGAACCTTAATAAGTCATCTAAAAAATAAAACTACCCTTTGCCTTCTTTAGATCAAGTTATAAAAAGTGTTTTTGGTTTAGCTATGATGTCCTTTCTAGATGGATTTTTAGGGTATAACTAGGTACTGGTAAATTGAGAAGATAGGATAAATAATAATTTAACTACCAAATGGGGCACATTTTCATACAAGAGGATGTTATTCATATTGATCAACATAGGAGAAACATTGTAAAGATACATAGATCAAGCTTTCCAAGGTTTGGTAGGTAAATGCATCATTATATACATAGATTATGTAACTATTTTTTCTAAAAATAGGGAAGACCACATCATGAATTTATAGTAGGTATTTGAAAGGTGTATAAGGTATGGGATTTCCCTTAACCCAAAGAAGAACATCTTTTGTGTTATTGAGGATAAATTATTAGGCCATGTCATTAATAAGAATGGAATCTCTATAGATACGAAAAGAGTAGAAGCTATATCAAATATAGAGCCTCATAACAATAGGAAAGAGCTAAAATAATTATTTGGAAAAATTAACTTTTTGAGAAAGTTTCTTTTTAGTTTTGAAAAAATTGTCAAGCCATTAAATGACATGCTAAAAAAGGATGCCAAAATCACTTGGAATGAGGAACTAATAAGGTGTTTAAGGACATCAAAGAAGCAATTACTCAAGCTTCAGTCCTAATAATTCTAGACTTATCCAAGGATTTATAAATTTACTCCTTTGCTTCTAACCATACTATTATTGCAGTCTTAACTCATAAAATTGATGGATGTGACTATCCAATTGCCTTCATGAGCACCAATTTTAAGAATGTTAAGTTGTTAATTTATTGATAAACAAGAATTTGCATTGGTAGAGGTAGTAAAAAAATTTAGGCACTATATTATTAGGAATAAATTTCATATTATCTTACCTAACCTTTCTACAAATCTGATGCTAATTCAGAATGAGCTTCGAGAACAAAGAGGTAAATGGATGTCTATTCTCTAAGAATATGAAATTGAGATGAAAACTAAAAAATTTATAAGGTTTCAAGGTATAATTCAAATGATTACCAATGCTAACCCAAAGCTTAATGTCATACTGGTTGAACAAGAAAGTTTTTATTCTAGTAACTAGTATGATCATATCATTCACTTGCTAATCAATGGTGTTTGTCCTACAAGACTGAATAGGGAGTATAAGAGAGATATAAGACTCAAAGTAGCCCATTAGCTAATAAATAATGGAATGATATACTAAAATAAATTTAAATGTGTCTACCTAAGATGAATTTCAAAGGAATAATATATTAAGATAATGAACACATTTCATGATAAGTTAGGAAGCAGGCATCCATCTAGAAGAACCAAAACCCAAATTTTTTTGAGAGATAGTTACTACTAACCAACCATCTTAAAGTATGCTTCAAAACATGTGAGATAATGCCACTCATTCCAAATATTTAGCATAAAGGAGCCAAAAGTAGTAATGTCTTTATAACTAGTAATGGTTGATAAACTCATTGTATAGTAAGGGTTAGACTTTTTAGGGGTGATCAACCCTAACTCATTATAAGGTCACAAGTATGTCATGATAGCTAATGACTATTACAGTAGGTGGAATGAGGTAGTTTCCACTAAACAATGTAGAATTGAAGAAGTGATCACTTTTTTAAAAAGAGAACATATGCATAAAGTTTAAGACTCTAGTTTCTCTAGTATGTGATAATGGATCTACTTTCACATCCATTGAAATAATAGAATGGGCATATGATAATAATATTATTCTAAATTTCTAATAAAAAAATTACTCTTAAGTTAATGGAATATCTAAATATACTAATAATAACTTGATGAAAGTAATAAATAAGTCTATTGTAGACAAACACAGAACTTGGCATAATCTTCTCAAATATGCCCTTTGGGCAGATAGAATAAGAATCAAGTAGGACCTAAAGGTATCACCATTAATATTAGTGTATTTCCAAGATCCCATATTTCCTATCACCCTCAATTTATCTATGTACAATTTTATGCAAGAATATATGGAAGAAGATCAAGAACTTGCAAATTCAAGACTACTAGACATCATTCAAATGGAAGATGCACAAGAAAAAACTTTTTTTAATTTTAGTAGACACCAGACCATAGTGAAGAGGTGGTTTGATAAGAGATTAAAATTAAATGTGTTTATATAGGGAAACTTAGTTATTTTTTGGGACAAAGCATTTGATCCTAAGGGAAAACATGGAAAGTCTAGACCTCTATGGATAGCCCTTACCAGATTGCCAAGACACTTGGAAACAACACCTTCAAGTTGAAAGACCTATAAGGAGTAGAATTCACATTGCCCACCAATGGGTAATATCTCAAGAATTAATTTTATTCTACCCCTCCTAGGCACTTCATGGAGTTAATCTATCATAATATATAGATTTAGTGTAGGTGGTCTAGTTTAGTTTCCCTTCTGCTCTTTCCTTCTTGTCCCTTATTTATACATATGCTTGTGTATATTTGTTTGATTTTCTTTTCTTTCTTGCTTTATTTGATTTATATTATGTGTTTTCTTGATTTTATTGGTTCTTTACTTTTAATAAGCCCTTTTGGGCAGCCCTTAGTTCATAGTTTATTCAAAAAGTTTGTAAACTCCATAAGTTTAGAAATGCAGGCATGAGTCTTAAACAAATATTGATCATGGATCTAGAATATGAGCTTATGTTATAATTTAAATAAACTAGTAAATAATGTTAAATAGGTCAAATAATATATAAAAATTTAAACATTTTTGTGATCTAAATTTGGTTTCAAGAAGAATTACATATGTAGGATGAAAACTTGAATTATTAAGGCACAATCATGTTTTCACGAAACAAACATACTTGCCTAGGACAAAGCTTGCAACCATGGGTGATTTTTTGAGGATAAAACACTTGATAAAATCCATAAAACTTTCTAATATACTTCCAAACCTCTTTTTTATAAATCCTAAATGGTCTAAAAGTATAAAAATAAGAGCTTATTATAAAATCAAAGCTTTCGAAACAAAGGTGATTCTAGTAATCTCCATTAGGGCTATGGTCGTTTGGCTGGCAGTGGAGAAAGGCTATGAGTGGATCCAAAGGAATATATATTGGGGATATGGATGCCTAAATAGTATCAAATAAATGGTCAAACCCTCTTTAAGCTTAAAATATGGTTTTTAATGAATATCCCACATGTTGTTAGTGATAATAATTAAATATGTGAAACCTTGAATTTATCTCATAAATCCCATGGAAAATATTAAGTGGAATCAAATCACACACATACCATGTATAGGTTTTGATGTTTCATCCTAATTATGTAGATGCAAGATTTATTTCAAATATGAATTGATCTTGATGATGGTGCTGATCAAGTAGAATAAGTAATCTAGTTATTTGTTTGAACTAGTCTCTAAATTTTATCATATTGCTATGTTTCTCTTAGAATTTGCCACTTTTTGAGGTCAACATACCCCTTATTTCTAAAAATTGAGGACACATGTGTTAAACTATGTAATTAGTACCTTGGTACTAAAAATTCACTTAATCAAAATTTTTTTGGTACGTTTTTCACATTATTTACATTCAAAGATCATCCACCCCTTGGTCTCATTGGTCTTCTTTATTCATGGTTCTGATTTAGCTTTACCTAATGTTTTTAACAATATAAATTTATGTTTTAAATCATAGGTTTAATGGAGTTGTCCTTGATGAGATCATACCTAGGTTTCATAATTCTATGTCATTTTGACCTTTTATTAGCATTTGGTTTGTTAAAATTCAAGTTGAATCCATGTCTATGCTTCTTGAAACCGTTGTTTATAAACGCTAACATAATTTATTTTAAACCAAATTCAAAATTGATAGGAGTAATTTTGGTGGGAACATTTTAAATAGTCCATAAGAGTAATCTTAATATTTATATTAAGGCTTGGTCATGTTTTTTGACATAACCAAACCTTAATCTAAAATTTATGATCTTGGTCCCCTTATATGTCCTGATATGCTTTATCCATTTCTTATTTTAACCTGGTCCAAAATTAATGTCTGTAGGGTCCTTTTTATTAAACTCCTAGCTTGGTCTATCTTTATTTACACAAATCTTAGTCTATAATCTTAGTCTTAAGGCCCTATTCATGTTTATTTATCTTAATGAGACCTTAGTCCTAAGAATTTATCATAAATATAATTTGCATTGAGCCCTAACTTAAGTCACATGCTTCTCTATAAGATCTTTGACCCATAGGCATTTAGGTATAAATGATTAGATGGTATGAGATGGACCTAATGAGTCCAAAGCCTTATCTTGTAGGAACAAAGCATAGCTAACTACTCACATCATGATCAATGGTTCATGCTTATTTAGATGAATCCTATTGAATGACATGTAATAGGTCAAAATTTCCAAGGGCTTAGTGTTTTCTATAGGACTTAAGTTTGACATTTTCATTCCCATAATTTTATGTTTATGAGGTATCATTGATGTCTTTGAGGATATCAAATTTAAGCCTCGATGATACATTACCATACCTTAATTTTTACATTCACAAGAATGTCATTGACATCCGTGAGGCCATCATTGAAATCTATGATATTGTCAAAAGTCAAACTCATGGACCAATCCCACTTATCTAAATGAACATATTATTGCCTTAATCATGCTTGGAAGTTTTTTTCTTCAATGTTAAGAATAGATTTGGATTAATTAAAAGCTATTTTTTGACTTGAAATATAAATGTACATGGGGGATAATTATAAATACCATAGGCTTAGCTTGAATATTATCATAAGGTTGAATAGTGTTTTTTAACATTAGACTAGACCTTAGTTCAAAACCTTATGCTTAGTCTATATGTATATATATCCCCCATGGTCTTGTGAAATGTTTTATGGGCTTATTGGTGAGGCATGGAAAAATGTGAGGCCTTATGGTATAATGCCTAGATTAAATTATTTGTCCTAAGGTTTGCCTCATATTTATCAATGCGATAAAAACCTTAGGTTAAAAACCTTAAGTTAAGTCCTCTTTTTATATTAGGTCCCAATTTTATATGATCTAAAATTAGCCTAAATACTTTATCCTAAGGCATATTTAATATGTGTTAACACAAAATGAAACTTTAGACTAAAGTATTTAACCTAAGTTCTTTACATGGTTTGGTACTAACTTAAATTTCATGAACCTTTTCAGGATCGATGGCTCATGCGTAATCAAATCAACATGATTGAATGAAGTGAGACCACTATGGATTATTAAATAGAGCTTAGAAGGACTATGAGACCACCACATGGTACATGAATGCTAATTATGAGACTAACTTATGCACAGAGATTAGGAGGCCTATGGGATTGCCAAGTGCTGTAACTATATGGCCTAGTATAAAGGATAACCAATGAGGTGTAATTAGTAGGATTGAGATCAATGACCCATGTTGATTTGTATAGATGAATTTGATGAAGTGGGATCAAAGAATTTTTTTAAAATGAAATGGTCAAGTTTCAAAGAATTTATGAACCAAATGTTGTGAAAAGGCCAATTAGATGCCATAAAGCTACCACATCGATGCCACCTTGTAAAAAGCGAATAAAACCCAAGATTTTGTGGGATAAAAATGCAAATTTATAAATTTAGAAGTTTTAATATAATATAAATCACAAAATTGACATATGTCCTAATAGCTTCCACCATTAAAGCTCAAAAGTAATTGTAAAAAGCCCTAGCATTTGCAAAAGCCCTGATTTGATCCTAGTTTGATCATAGGTGAGCTAAAAAGAATCCAATTACCATCTAAACAATTAAAAATTAGACATAAGGTTAATTAAAGACCACTTATGAATAACTTGTAGACTCAAAACCATGGTAGCATGAAATAAACAAAATAGAGAAGACACAAAGTTGTACTTAACTTTAGACATAGATGGAAGAGTCTTTAAAGACACTATATTTAATGTGGTAACATTGAATATCGAGGACAAAAATTGGTCCAAGATCTTCTGGGACATTAAGGAATTTCAATAAATCACCAAGGAGGATGAATAGAATGCCATAGTCTACCAGAGATAGTATGGCATAGTCTCTATGTAAATGACTGGTCTCCACCATGTAGCATCGAAACCTGAGGTACTTCATTGTATCAATGTTATTGCATCTATTTTTAAGGATTATAGACTTGATCAAGATATGATAATCCATGAATGAAATTTCAATAAAGTTTTTTAAATTTCCCCCATGGCCTTAAAAAGTTATTATAAACTTTGCTTTCCTCAGGTGGGTGTGCCCACAAATAAGCAATGTTCTAGCTAAAATGACCTAAAAACTGCCCTTGCCCCATGGTTATATTCATGAACCCATGTATTTTTTGATGAATAGATTGTTTAGGGCCCCTTCCACCACATATGTCGATGAGCTATGGGTCCCTTATATATATATATATATATATATATATATATATATATATATATATATATATATATATATATATATACATATATATATACACACACACACACACATATATACATATATATATACATATATATGTATATGTATATACATATATATATTATTATTATTATATATATACATATATGTATACACACACACACACACACACACACACATATATATATATATATATTTCATGGTTGAAAAATGATTTACCTTTCTTATTAGAGAAATGATTAGTATTTTCATGAAGCAACAATTCTCTACCATAAAGAAAAGTACTATCAACCACTTATTTATGATTTATTATCTTTTAGATGCCCTATTGCCCACCACCACCATCCCTAACATAAAGAATTAGTCACTTGAGGGAAGGAAAACTAGGTTTAATTTTAAGAGGACTTATTGGAAAACCTATTGTAATTTTTTGTCTAATCTAGGAAAATTTGATTAGTAGCTATGGTGAATCCTCTATGGGTGATTACAAATCTATAGGATAGATCGAATGGCTAAACTAAATGACTTAAAATATTAAATATAACAAATAATAATTCAAAAACTTCCCAAAACCTAAATATTATTATATTTTTAGATTCTTCTCTAAGTGTTATACAATTTAAAAAAATAAATCATCATAATTTGAGTCTATATGCAAAAGTTACATCCTCCAAAAGTTATCATTCAATTGTATTATTTGGTTTCATCATTTAGTTATGTCATATGGGTTGGTTTTATAGTTGTCTATATGGTTGCATCATTCAATTACATCATTCGGCTATGTTGTATGACCAAACTATATGACCAAACCATATGACCAAATTGTATGACACAACCAAATGACGTAATTGAATGATAACTTCTAGAGCTGCAACTTTTACATATGAACTCAAATTATGATGATTTTTTTTAAATTGCACATATATTGAAGATGAATCCAAATATGCAATAATATTTAGGTTTAGGAATTTTCATACTTTTCATCTCTATCATTTGGTACTATCATTTGGTTCCTCCATTTGGCACTATAGTTCAGTACTGTGGTCCTCTAGTTTTGTTTCTAATTGTTAGATTATTTGATATCAGGGGGTGGTTGTAATATATATATATATATATATATATATATATATATATATCTGTGTGTGTGTGGTGAATTGAAGTGTAATATTATAGATTATTGTAAAGGGGTAGTGAGCTAACCCATAAAATTATTTATATCCCTATAATTTTAGTGATCCAATCCCATCAAATAACCCCAAAAAATTTCCAAAACCAAAATCCAAAAAAGGGAATATTCATGAGTTAATGAATATTTACCACTAAAATATCTCCTATTACTATTACAAACTGCATATATTCAAGTATAGGGACCACATATAATTCATTTATGATTGTGTATATCCAACCTTGTCTAAGGCTATTATAATGGTCTCTATGATGAGGGTAAGCCCCTTAATCAAAAATTATGTATAGATTCATAAGGACCTTTGGTTATATCCTGGTTGCACTGTAATCAAGATAAACAGAACATTATGTCAACCTCTCAGATTGCCAATGTATGTACCCACCAAGATGGTTGAGCAAGAGATTGAATACCAATTATTCCATGGTACTAATGATGTATGTAAACTAAAAAGGAATGGGTTACTCCATCATTTTTTGACTATTAGTATAAATGTGCTATAGAATTGGCATAGTATAAACACCATCTCCAAGCACAGAAACTCATTCAATTTATAGTTTGATGATTTAAGGTAGTTGGACCCTCAGGATAATGTTGTGATAAATTTGAAAGCCAAGAAAATCAACATGAAACATGAACATCAACTTGGTGTCCATGACATAATGTACATTTGGGCATCTTAGATTTCCTATCAAGATTGAAAAATCACAATATCAAGATCAATTCTATATTGAAGAGAGATGAGAAGGTAGTTGGTGAGTTATGGCATATGAATCCTTTGGAGTACCATTTGTTATTAGAACCATCTACTAGGCCTCATCCAAAGTAGCTAAAGGCCCAAATTACATAAACACCAAAGAAAGAGAAACTTGAATAGAGACCTAGTGAAGGGGCACCATATTCTACCTAACCTAAAAAAGATAGAGTCTCCAATTGAATACATTGACATGATTACATTGTATCCTAGAAAAATAGTGGAAGATGCCTTAGAAGCACTGGATATTACTTATAGGTTAGATGAAGAGGAGCCTCAAACTCAAGAAGAAGACCCTCAACCCAAAGTTGAGGAAATAAAAAAAGGAAAAAGGGGAAGGATATATCTTTGGACTTAGTTCTAGTTGTTCCCCCTCAAAAGAGAAAGGTCAAACTAGCCTCGATTCCTATAAGAACAAAGAAACCTAAGATAACCTTCACTCACCCTTTGAGTGAGGTTAATTTTTTCAATGATGAGAATCCAATTTATAGTCCAACCAATCTTAAATGGTTTATATATGGAAAGTTATAAAAGATCCCAAATTATCACTATCAATGGGTCATCACAAAGTCTACCAACATCATAGTTCATGAGGAGCTTAAGCCCTAGATAGTAGATCTACAATAAAAAGAGCAAGAAAGACAAATGGTTACACCTGGATATTTAGATAAAACCCAAATAGAATTCCTATAGCCTCAAAGAAATTTATGGTGGGTGGAGAAGAATTCACTTTATAAAAGGTGAAGCCATTTGTTGGATTGACTCTAGTTGGAGGCCAAAGACCAGGTGATGGCCCCATCCCTGAGGAGGATAAACTTGGTTTATCCTAAGCTCAATAATCCTTATTTTAAACTGGCATCAAGAGCCTACAAGAATTAATAAATAACCTTTAGAATTAGAATGAGGATTTTGAAAAATAGGTAGTTTTATCGATTCTTGATTCCATGATTAAAATGTTTGAGACATCATTCCATGACATGTTTGACTCTCTAAAGTCAACAAAGCTTAGATAGAGTGAAATGTACCTATAGGATACAATAACCAAGGGATTAATAACCCAATGGTAGGGTTTTATGGACAAAATAGAGTATTTGATTAACATCTTGATAAGGGATAAAATCCCTAGTTTTAAGACTATCAACATTACTCATCTCAACACCATCCTAGGGTTGATCATGGATAAGAGCAATGGTTTGAGAACATGGTCCAAGATCTTAGAGAAACTCATTAAAGATGATAAATAACTACTAGGTATAATTAATAAGGTTGTGGGGACCATGATGACAATTCTTTCAAAGCTCAGCTTTATGGGAATCATTCTAGATGATGAGTTCAAGCACAAAAACACCTTGGTCACGTAAGAGGTTATAAAAAATAGCCAAGGTAGGTCTAGAGGTGATTATATCAAGATTATAGATATGATTCTAATTGTAGAAAAGAAGATAGCTGAGGTGAAGAGCACCAAGGAGGGTTTAGAGAGAAATGATAGAGACTTGGATGACCTATCTAACCAAGAAGATGAGCTCCTCCTTAAGCCACCTATCAATTTGAAGTTAGTTGATGAGTAACATCAAAAGTAAATGAGGTTACTTCAACAGAGCCAAGGGATTTCATCAACATAGGGTCCACCAATTGGTTAAGTATGTTCTCGTTTGAGAAATAAATGTAAATTTTAGAAATGGAATATTCTTTTTTAAAAGAATGTGAATTTTATTATCATGTTGCCTAAAGGTCAGTCTATTTTATAAATTTTAGTGTATTTTTAAAAAATTATATAAAGGAAAACTATCATTTACATTTTGTACAATTGTAATTCGAGGCAACTGAATGACATGTTTCTTTGAAGTCTATAAAAGGAAAATTGTCATTTGCAAAAAGGGAGAGACTTTTTGAGCTACAAAAAAATAGTGTAAACTTTGGAGTTAATAAAAGTAGAGAATTTTTAGAAGATTATTTCATCTTTTTTGTGAGAATTGATATTTAGATTCTCTCTTAATTGTCTCTTCTAGATCTGAAATTTGAATGGTTTTTAAAAATTTAGGGTGTGATTCTTTAATACATGGTTGATAATTTGTGAAAATGCTAGATTAGTTGAATGTTCTTGGGTTTGATTCATTGTATTTACTCTACATAAGAATGTGCATATGCTATTTGACTACAATAATAAATATTTAAAGTAAAGCTAGTCCTTATATTTTTTTATATTGTTCTTATATACTTACCTAGTGTATGGTAAGATTTGGATATATGTTATTTCATGCTACACATTAGTATAATGTATGTTCATTTGGAATTTAAACTTTGTCATGATGTTTGAGGTGGAGATCATCTACATACTTTATTTTTGCCCTACCTTTTCCTTTTTTCTCTTTTTTTAACCAGATCACTATAGCTTAAAACCATTATAAATATTTATTTTAGAATATCCTTAGGTTAAAATTTGATCACAATTTATTGATATTAATATAGATTACTACATCTTTAGAAAATATCATTAAAAGAACCAAGGTGGCTCCCAACTACCAAGTTTTATAAATATTGTGGAATAGTTTTCTTGCTCTACTACTATTTCATCAGAGTTGAGTAGATCACCAAAAGCTACAACTCATGACCTAAATTCTTTGAATTCTAAAATGAGAAATGTTTTTAGAGACTAAGATCACCTATGATACACATAGAGGCATCGATAGCTCCCTAAAGGGGATATGATGGTCACATTAGAAGATGTATAATGTATTTTATAGCTTCCTATTAGAGGTTAGAGAGTTCAAGTTGATAGAGATGGAATCCCTTGTTATATTTAGCAATATCATATATATTTTAGTGGCTAGAGGGATCTAGATGTAGAGTCCATAGAAAACATTATCAAAGGTGATGTTTCATGATTACATAAGTTCATCTATTTTTTACTGATGTCATTCATAAAATTATAAGTTGGCAAAATGTGTATCTCATATCATATAATTTAACACATTTATCTCAATCATACTAGATATTATTAGAGTTGCATTGTATTGGGTCACTTATAAATGGATCCCTATAAGTTTTCACTACATAGACATGGAAGAGGGATTGGATTAGGTACTTTTTTATATGTTTGGGCATATGAGCATATTGAAGTGATAGGGTAAGTTGTTGGACCCGTATTTGGGTGGACCCATCTATAGATATTTGTAGAGCAATGGGTATTATCCCATGGTATATTATACACCATGATGGAGTAAAAAGTTATTATAGGTAGGTAGACCTCATATATAATTGTATTCAATATATATAAGACATTTTCTAGATTGCCTAAGGATGGGGATGAGCTACAAAGGGTCTAGATCAATATGTGGTTAGTTGATAGATTTATTGGTGTGTATGAGTTTTTCTTAATATGACCATGTTTTGTGATAATTTGGTATAGATTAGGGAGTGTTATTGGCACCCTACCCTTAGAATTAGATAGTGTGGAGTGGGAATATACCCCATGATAGTATATCACTCGTGGTTATAAATATAGTTCCATGGCCTACTGATGAGAGATATCATGTGGTTCTATTGGTTGTAGGAGATGATACAAGATGAATAAATGGTTATGAGAAGTGATGGGTGGTGGCCATTATTGTTACATATTATAGTTTCCCCTAGGTTCCATTGTTATGGTACAAGGGTATGTAGGAGGATATATATAGGTGGAGATGTAGGTCAATATGGCCCTATGGGACTAGAACAAATAGATGAAGTAGTCATTAGATCCACATGTGAGTACCAAAGTTCGAATTTGGAATTTTATTTGAGTATAATATTAGATAACATATTTTATTCCATAGATGTATCTATCTAGTATTTTATATCATGTGTCTTCATGCAATCAAGAGTGGGAAATGATGGTAGAATATATGATACATGCCCTCACGCATATCATACCCATGTATATATCTAAGGATGGTTTTATTGGGAGCATAATTGATATTAAAATTTCCCATGCACCTCTATTTGATCATGTAGTGAGGGTGGTGGTATCATATCATATTTTATCCACTAAAAGTGAGGAGCTATGTGCCATGTTGGATAGATGTGACATCCTATAACATAGAGACACAAATATCATGTAGTGTCTAATTTATCAATATGACAATGTATGGAATGATCATAAGGATAAAGTTCAATTTTTAACATCCTTTAAGGAGAGAATACATGAGTTATCCCATGCACGTGGACCCTAATTAGATCATGGTTCCTCCACATTGAGAGGTGTGAGGATCATGGATATAAATAGTGAAGAGGAGTGTACACTTGGGGATATAATAGTGACATACAATTTATGTCTTTATTTGTATAAACTTTGTCTCATTTGATATATATATATATATATATATATATATATATATATATATATAATTAAATATAAAACACTAGTTTTTGCACATTCATTTAACATAAAATAAACCACGTGAATAATGTCATAATGGTTTATTTTATGTTAAATGAATATATATATATATATATATATAATATTCACAATCATTTAACGTAAAATAAACCATGTGAATAATGTCATATAATATATATATATATATATATATACACACACACACACACACATACATACATACATACATATATATGACATTATTCACATGGTTTATTTTATGTTAAATGATTGTGCAACATCTATTATTTTATATTTGATTTATGTGTTTATTTTTGTAATGTATGATTACATGTTTGTAACTTGTATAACTAATATTTTAATTTAATGAGATGTTTGCATTATATTGATAATATAATAATCATCATCTTGTGTAGTGGAACCCATAAATAAATAAGAATACATGACTATAATGATAATGGGGTAGTCGAATCATTGATTTTTCTTTTATAGATAAGTTTTTTGTATATGTAGAAGTGACCTATAATTTTGTAGCCAAAAATTTTGGAATCCAAATCTATTTTATATAGACATTCTCACCAATTGTTCCTTTATTTAAGATATAATAAACGAATGGTTCCTTATTATGATCCCTGTGGGAGTGATGAGTCCTAGTAGAGAGTACACTAGGAGGACTTCTACTAGTGGCCATATTTTGTGAAGGTTAATGGATCATGTGTTCCTCATAAGGATCAACTTGGGATGGTTCAACCCACTTATATTATCTTCTAGGATAATTATGTGGAATAGGTATAGATATGTCTTTTTGATAATGATAATTCCCTGATTATATAATTACGTAAAATTTTACTCAAGAGAAAAACACTCACTATCTTAATGTATGTTAATACCATGGTAAATTAAAAAGATTTGTTCTTTTGGACTTTATTAATTTGAATTAAGAGGAAGTTTTATCATTCATTTATTATATAATGCATGAAATATATCATGTGGTCTATCATGGTACCAATCAAACTGAAGTGGCTACCATTTAGTAGAGGTGTATGATCTAACTATGGGAGATAATCTATAAGCATGTTCCTTTCCTTTGTTTAACAACCTTATAATTTGTTCTTTGACATATTATATTGTTTATAAATAAGGTGTTTGAATTAGTTCATTATCAATTGTAACTTTTTTATTTACCTTAGAAACATGATTCTTATCATGCATTATTATCTGTGAAGAGATAGATAACTTGGTTTGAGTATTCATTAGAGAGCATGAATATTTGTGCACATCCCAATATAAGTTTTGGAATGATGAAAAAGTATTATGCAATGTTCTTTATTTGGGTTGAGAAATAATACCTCTACTAAATATAAATTGTACTTATAAATTTGAGGGTGTATAATTTAAGGAATATAAAACATCCTTAAAGTGAATAACATAGTCTTGTATAGACTCATTTTATATTTATGTCAATGCTTGAAAATGTTCCAATAGTACCTTAGGTAAGGTATAACAATGAAAATGTGATATAAATACATATTCAAGTTTTTTTAAAGCTGATAAGGAAACATTTGGAAGGCTATAAATCCATTCATGATCCCCTTAGATTAAGTTGTGATGAAAAGCCTTTAAAATCAACCTTCCATTTTAGGCCCAATGTTCAACGGAGAATATATATTATTGTAAATAAACAATAGTATCCCCTTGACCATAAAAGGAGGATAACTTAGGCATAAAAAAATATAAGTATAAGGATGATCAAATACATCTTTAGTAATAGGTTTATCTACTAATTTATTCTTTCAAAAATAGCCTTATGAGAATAAACTTTTAACTTAAGAGTGTTGACTTGTAGTTTCAAATCTCCCAAGGTAGTCATAGTAGATAAAATATCACAAAAAGAGGTTGAAGATTTTGATAGAAATTTTAAATTACCATACACATGAAGAATATGAATAATTGAACCTTTTACACTATCATGGGGAGGTTCATCACATTATTTTACAACATTTTGTAGGGGTATCCATGGTTAAATAAGTGAGTATATCATGTTGAATAACAATAAGGCTAGTAATATTATCATTACAAGGTGATATGGTATTTAAATTATTGTGACATTCAATAGGAGTATGGGAGAAAATTCACTTGTAAATAATTTATCCTTTTTAATAAAAAATGTAGAGGGAAGAAAAGAAACATTTTCTATTTTACTCAACTTCATGAGAGGGAAGAGTACAACTTTCAATTTTAGTTTTAATTTTTAAAGGAGGGAGAGAAGATGTGATTCAAGTTTTGAATTTCTTTGACTTACATGACTTGATATTTGTCAAAGATACATGAAACATCCTTGGGACTTTACTTGTGTCTCAAAACAATGAATGTTTTGTAGTTAATTATTTATTATTTTCATATGCACTCTCATTTTTTCCTTCAAGAAAGACAATGGGAGACATAGGATATACATTTTGTTCACCAAAAATTATAGGGGGAAAATAATTTTGATTATTTTATTTTGAATCACCCTAATAAGGAATGGAATTTTCAACATTAGTATTGTATACAAATAATATTTTTAAATTTTTTTGATTACTAACACTTTGTATCTTACAAGAACCTATCAAGTCTTAATATATCTAAGTGCATGCCTTAAGTGGTGTTGTGGGAAAGAGGTGGGTAGAGCATTGGTGTTTCATAATATTGTTGTCCATTTTTCCACTTGCCATCTACATACTCATCTCCTAAAAACATTTTACTATAATCTTATTATACTTACCCTTACCCATTCCAGTCATTTGTCATGATTTATCCTCCTTGATCTTGCCTTAACACCCTTTCAACTAGTTGACTGTACTAGATTGACTGGGTTGACCCTATACTATTTAGGGACATTTTTCATTAGGAACTTTGTTATGCCTTTGATCAACCTAGCTCAATACCTAGTGATTTATTCCTTGAAAACATACAAGATCGACTAGGTTGACCTTATATAGTTGACATATTCAAAAGGATTTAGGTCAAAATCCATCTCTATATACAAGTTAATTTTAAACCATTTATAAGAACATAAGCAAAGAAGAATAAGTGAAAATAAACACTACTTATTAGCCACTCTACTTGAGAAATATAGCTTAAGGTTCCATACTTTCTTTGGAGATGTGGATATTTCCTTATGGATAAGTCTTTTGGATGCATAGATAGGTTGTGTAGCCTAGAGATGATTTGTATTTGTTATCCTTACATACCACAATAATCTCTTGCAAATCACCTTGGCCAAGGGAGAGATTGAGGCTAGTTAGGTTCATATTTAAGGTAAGTATTCCTAACTTTATTTCTTCTTTGTAATATTAGATAGATAATGTGGTTGTGATTTTTTCTTTTATGAATTAGGATTTAATATACATTGATGTGAGTATATGTCTTCTTTACATGCTTAGTTTAGTCTATTTTGTTTCTAACCCCCACTTTGTGCCACAAGATATAGTGTGCAATAGATTAGATTTACTTTCTTGTTTATTAGAATAGAGTGAACATTAAACCTAAGACTCTTTAAGGGTTATTATGTGATTGTGTTAGACTGTAGGCTTTAGAGCCCTTCCTATCATGGTGAATTATGATAAGTGATCCCCTACTCAGGTCTAATAGATCCCCATATTGATCATGCCCCCACTTAACAAATGTATCCCCAATTACAAGTGTAGGTATGCTCTATCTTCTTTGATATAGGATTGATTTATAGACATGATAAATTTTTGATTGCATACATTCTGGTGAACCCAATGTGAACTAACCCTTGTAGGATTTTTTCATCTTATTCCATTTCTTTCATTCTTTCATCATTAATTTTATCATATATTTTCCATATTGGATTGACTCTATTGACCTAGTATCTAACTTTTGTTCACATTTTTTAGGGATATGCTACTATATTAATCATTTTTACCTTGTATAGGTTTTTATCTTTTCAAACTTCTAGTCTAAACTACTAGGTTGACACAGTTAACCATATACTTTTTTAAACATTAGATTTAAAATTTTAGGTCAACCCAATCAACCTTGTACTTTTTAAGACATATTTTTTAGCATACTAGGTCGACCTAGTTGACATTATACATTTAAATCACTCAACAACAAGTTTTTATAAAGCTTGATCGACCTAGTCGACCCAGTTAGCAAAATTTACAAGCATATATCAATGTTCTTAAACAACAATGTTAATTCTTTGCATATTTGATCCACCAAGGTTATTTTATATTTATCTATCTCTTTTTATACATTATTTCCTTTCATAGTTTTAAATTTTCAAAACTTCCCTTGCATAGTCAACTGGATCAACCCTACTGACTTAGTTATGTGTTTTGTGTGCCATCTGGATAACTAGGTCGACTATGTTGACCCTGCTCATTTTCAACCCTCACTTCCACATATATGTTTGACCATATTTTATATTTTTTGAATACATTATTGACTATATCAACATTATACCTTGTTTTAAATTTTTAATTAACCTTATATGCTAGTAACTAATTGACATTTCCATTTCTTGTTGCTTATATGCTTAAAATAGATCACATAGTTTAATTAGATGGTTTTTCAATTAATAATTTAGTTTCACTATTTTATATTTTATGAACACATGGCCAAATAATAAAATATAAACAAGCATTTTAACATTTGTCTACCCAAGGCTAACCTACTTGGATTTCATCACCAAGGGGGAAGTAGACTTGATACTCTGGTCATGTATAAAATGTGGTTAATGGTATATTTTGGATAATCATTCGACACCCTTATCATTATGGTATGTTAAGTGAGGGGGTAGGCCCTAATAATAATCTTATATCATTTCCACTACAATCCCTTTCAAACTAAACTACCTAAAACCATCCTTAGATTTCCATTCTAGTTCCTTGCTTTTAGCCAACTTCCCATCACATTTAAAATCATGTCTTAATAATCTAATAAACATTCAGGTTGACCAATTAGTTAGCTCTTTAATTTTCAATTTGGTCACTTTATATTTGCTCAATTATATTTTATATTCAAAAAAATTGCATTAGATAGCATTAGTACAAGGTTTTGTGTTGTGTGTTTTAATTTATTTGGCTTGTCTTTAGTTATTTCTCTTTAAATTGCTTGTAAAAGTTATATTATTTTAGTCCACAAATCTATCATAAGTTTCTTAATTTACCTAGCTGCTATACTAGGTCAACCCAATTGACCCTTTACCTTTTTCCAGCCCATGTTCATTATTCTATATCAACCTAGTTAATCTTGTACAATTTGTAGACCCTATTTCCTCTTTTTCCAATCTCTATTCACTGTACTAGATCGACCCAGTCAACCCTGTACTATTTATAGACCAAATTTTGTGATAGGTCAACCTAATCAAACCTATAATATTTATACCATTCCTTATTTTATTTCTTTCTCATCTCTCTTTCTTCCCCTTCATCATGGACTTTGTATTTGATGACAAGGCTGAGTTGTAGTTAGTAGACATGATGGATCTTACCAACCCTCATAGGGTCTCCCATAGATAGAGTAGGGATCCTCTCTTGAATTCTAGTAATGTTCATATTACCACTTGAATAATTAACTATGGTACCCCTCCTAATACCTCTTCATAGCATAATCTTTTTTTTTTATTAAAATACCAACCCGAATTAGAGTATACCCTCAAAATGCTCTTCTTTAGCTCTAAATTTCCTCAACATTAAGGAAAGGATCTTTCTACCATTTACAATCTTATGATTATTGGTCAAGTTAAAGAGCCTAATTAACCTACTCCTACATTCTCAACTATATTTGTGGGTACCACTTTATTTGATTCTCAACCCTTACCTCTATTTTGACCCCTTCTCATACCATGATCTCTTCTTCTCTAACTTATTCTACCATCATGCCTAGTATATCCACTAACATGGTAGGTTATACATCTAGTGGTCCCCTCATAAGATCAAATTTCCTTAATCATTCCACTAGTGCATCATTTTCTACCCAAGGTAATCATGCTACTAGTGCTTCTTCTTCTCAACCATTCACTAGTCCATCTTTTGATACACACGTACATTTTGCCTCTAGTGTCTCACATTCTCATAGTTTCTCTCAAGTTCCTATCAACACCAATAGTGGTACCCAAGCCACTAATACTACCTCTATTTCTTATAATAATTCCAATCAAACACATTAACTATTGTTACAAAAACTAAATCAAATGAATACCTTTCAAGCTCATAACACAAATCAAATGATGAGAATGAAAAACCACCTTCTCCATCTTCAATCTCATCCTCATCTAATGGATTGGGGAACACATTATTAGAATTTTCCCCCACCTCCTCTTTAATATTCTCAACGAAATATCATTCCTCAAACTCCTTTGGTCAACAAAACCATCAAACATCTCGAAAATGAACCTCTTATAAGTCAAATTGGTAATATTGATATAAAATGTATCACACCTATAATTTTTTATAATGGATCAACTGATCCCACTCTTCATCTTAAAATTTTTGGAAATATTTATAAGGATTGGGTCAAATTTAATACCTTTGTCGCTACCAAACTCTTAACCAAAACTCTCATAGGTGATGCCTTGGATTGTTACAACCAACTTAGAACTCATTCCATTACTAGTTTGGAGGATTTATTGAATTCTTTAGTCCAATAATTCCAAACTAGTGATATTCCCAAAAACACTTTGTCCCACTTTATAAATTTCAAACAAATTGAAAATGAAATTTCTCAAGATTTTTTTAAAAGGTGGAAAATTTTGTCAAATAAATGTGAACATAACATGGCTTATGATAATCTTTTCCATCTCTTTACTAATGCCCTTTTTCCTGAAATCCAATATCAGTTCTACACTCTCTCTTTCGACATACTTTGGAGGAGGATATTGACCAAGATAAATGACAAGATATCCTTATACATCAATTTTAGACACCCCAACCTTCTGCAAGTCCTCATCTCTTAAGGAAAAAAATGACAATGTTACCAATGATGGTGTTATAGATTCTTATGACAACACTCACAATGTTCAACATGTCATTCCTACCCCTTCATCAAAACCATATCCCCATTCTCAAAAACATACCAATCCTCAATTATCTTTTCCAAAAAACATTAATGTTCATAAACCTTTATCCTCAGCTAAATTTCTTAAGCATATACCTAGGCTTCTTCCTTGAGATCTTGATCCTACCCATATTATGCAATCCTAGTATGATCCTAATAATTTTTGTTGGTTTCATGATAGTTGGTGTTATTCTCATGAGATATGTAGACAACATTGTAATTTAGCTATGGACTTTTTTCTTGGTCCTAATTTTGATCATGATTCTATCATTCAAAAATGTCAACAAGATTATGAAATTTCTTTTAAGGATTATAAATCACATGATAATAATCAAGCCTTGAACCAAGCCAATTCTCATTTGGCTATCTATAAAGACCCTATTCTTAATCATAATCCTATTCAAGAAAATCAATATAAAGCCACCCTTTCCACCAATAATGTATAAAGTCTTATTGAATGAACTTCCAAAGAGAATATGGTTAACATGACTAATATGCAAAGGGTGGTTGATTTTATTAATTCTAAACCTATCTACACTCCTTCATCTAGAACATATCATTTTATCCATGATTCTTCTCCAATTCATTTAAATGAGTTGGGTCAAGATGACCTTATTACTTTTGATGATTCAATTTCCAATCCTCCCTTAGATAACACTTCCTTTTCTATTTCTACTAGTCTTCCATCATATTCTAACACTAATTATACTCAAATTTATACAAACACTTCTTCTAACAATTTTCCAAATCAGCTTGAACCATCTACTTCATCATCTCAATATAATATACAACCTTTTTCTACACCTTCTTCTTATCAACATAAATTCCAATGCATTTTGGCTCCTCCTTCTGAGGACCTCCTTAATCATTATGAACCTATATCTAACAACCTTCTTATGGGTTATGATGAGTGGGATCCCATCATGAAACTCACTAATCTCCCATCCTAGATTACATTACTTGAGCTTATGAGGACTTTCCACATCATATAAATTGTCTTATGCAACTATTATTCAAAATGATTATCCCTCATCCTCCCATAGTAGGATAGGAGATAGCCTTATCTATATCTAAGGATAGTATATTATGATAATGTGAAGATATGTCTATCAATGTTGATGAAGCTATGGACACTTATCTTTCCTTAAATTTTCCTTTAGATTATATGATTCTCAATGATATTTATCTTCATGTGGATGATCTCCATTATTAATTAGTTTTCAAATAGGTGATAACCAAGTTAAGCATAAATTAATTGATGAGGGTTTTGGTATATGTGTTTCCTCTCTTAACTTCATTAAGACCATTGGATATTCAAAATGTAATATCAAGTATACATCCAATAGCTTCTAAGGATATGATAGAAGTAAAAAACCTCATTTAGGTTCTATCTAGATTCCCATTATTGTCCAACCTATCACCATTCACATGAAGGTTATGATATTTAACTTTCCCCTTTATTATAGCATCTTTCTTGGTAGGTTGTGGATTCATCATATGAGAGATGTTAGTTATTATAATTTATATGAGTTAAATTCCTTCATAATGGATCCATTTATAGGATTTAGAGTGACACTAACCATTGGAATTTTTAATAATTCCAAGACCTTGGTGTTTTTATGATTCATACTCTTGAACCTTTACCAAGAATTCTATTTTGTGAGACAAATCATCTTAATTTTCTCATTAATTTAAACTAAGGTTACAATGAGAATATTTAACTCATTTGGAACATTCATCCTAACATTTTAGATTATTATAATGATGATCCTAATGAGATTAACCTCAAGATTAAACTTCTTATCTATTACCTCATCTCATCTTGTAACTTCCTACATCCTTTCAGCCTCACTCTTACAAGCCTCCTTGTGATGATATTCTCATTGTCTTGACCAAGATTTGGCATTATATTTACCGCACTTCCTTAGATGATAAGGTCATCCCTATATATGTCATTTATCTTCATACCCTAGATTATGATGATGGTTATTCTCTATATGATCCATTCTTAGGTAGTTTTGTATAGGCCCATGATGTTGAGATTGTCTATTATCATTCTTCTTTAATTGAGTGTTTTCATGTATCTTCTCATCTTCCTTCATTTACAATTCTTAATTTTAATATTTTTCATCTTTATCATAGGGTAAAAATAGTGCTAGAACCTCTAGTTTCTAAGGATCCTTCTAGGAGTATGCTCATGGATCATACTATAACCGAACCTTACCATTTTGCTAGATTCCCTAATCACCATAGTTGGTTTACTCCTATGATTAGTGAAACCATCTTAGAACCTTTTGTAGATCCCTCCCCTCCCTCAATAGAGACATTATTAGAGAACATTCCCACTCCCACTATAGTTGAGCCTATTCTTGTTCCTAGTATAGTTGAGACTATGCCCTCTCTTACTATTGTCGAGCCTACCCCTACTTCTCATCTCATTTCTCCTTCTATTGAGCCTAGTTCCATTCCTCCTCCATCACCACCTTTTCTTGGTAATGGTTTTCTTACCTTGTCTAAGATGACTCCATTTCCCACCAAATGGGTCTATGAGTGTTCTTTAAATTCTTCCACTCCTATTATACCTCTTTTTATGAGTGTTTCTCCTAAGACCATTCACAAGCATAAATATTGATTCCATAGGATAGATAATCATTATTCTATCCATTATCACAAGTTATGAAAATATCTTGACACTTTACATACTTCCTCTTTATCATTATACAAGGTCATACCTCCCCTAAAGTTACTACCTAAGTATATTCCTAAGTATGGTGAGAGGTATTGTCTATGGAATCAATATGGCACCCATCACATCGATTATTATCACATCCTTTAACAACACCTTAAGGATCACATTATAGCTATTCTTGGACCTTATTTTCTTCCTCCCATAGGTCACTCCCTCAAGAAGGATCCTCCTTCTTCTCCCATGGATCTAAATCTAGTGGTTCCATTACCTCTTATGGTATCTTCATCACCTTCTATGCCTCCATCGATGATTTCATCACCTATGGATCTTCCCTCACCTATGGATCCCTCTCTACTATTGAGTCCTTCACCTATGGATCATTCTCCACCAATTATTTTTGCATCTACCATAGGTCCTACTCCACACATTCTCTTAAACATCTTGTTAAGACCAAGATCTCCCTATTTACCTTATCATTAAAAACCTTGATGTGATCCTAGGTTTTTGTAGAATTTGAAGATCATCCACTAAAATAGAGTAGAATATTATGTTTATGGTTAGTTTTTATTTGACTAAACTTATTGACATTTTACCCTATCTATGAGAAATATAGGTTCCATGGAGAAGGCATTGGCATGTACCAACCAAAAATTCACTACTTGGTCCTATTCAAGATTTTAATAGTCTTTGGTCTATAGAAATTTGGTCTTAGACCCTCTTCCTTAAGAGCCTAAGCTTAAAATCTTATGGTTTAAATTCAAAATTGCTAGGATATATTTGGTGGGAATTTTAACCCACTTGGGACCTAGGTCTAATTTCATACTAAGGCTTAGTTGTATTTATTAACATGACTAAAACTTAATACAAAAATTATACCTATGCCCTCACATCTTTTTTCCTTCTAAGATTCCTTGTTTATTCTAATAGCATTTTGGATGGTCTTATTGGACCCCCCTTATCCTTCTATTTCATACCTCAGTCCCCTTTAATTAGCATTTAGCCTAAACTTTAATCCTAAGTCCCCCTCATGTTTATTAATACAAGTGGGACCTTATGATTAAAACTTAGCCTAATTTTTTATAATTTGTGTGTCTTGACTTAACATTCATAATTCTTATAGGATCCAATATTCCTTGCTTAATCACAAGACCCAATATAATAGAGTGCAAAAATACCCAAGATGGACTTAAAGTGAAATCTCCTTTAAAAATATCTATGGTCCTCACTATGGTAGAGATCATGATCAGATGATGTGAGTTGAGAATTAAAATGTCAAAGCCTTAAGGATCATCATGGGGTCACTGTGGACCAATCATATGTGATTACCTAGACCATGATCTGATAGATCTTGCTTCTCTTATCTAATGGAGAGAGAAACATCTAGGACCTTGTGAAGCTCTATGAAGAATCCATGTGTCAATATTACATTTAGTAAAGAGAAGTTTCATGAGGTCAAATCCAATGATCTCGTGAACCTCATTTGAAGACTATGAGGATGTTTATGATGTTATAGAGACTATAAAATTAAACCTCACTAAACATTTTTTATTAGACAAGGAAGGCTTTTTTGTGATATATTTATAAAAAAGGGTCCACCTTAATATTTTAACTTAGGCTATGCACAATGAACTTAGTCTTAAATTTATCATGTTTATCAACATAATAAACTTAGGACTAAGAAATTTAATGTAGATCTTTTTATGACCCTCAAGACTAACTTAAACCTCATACATATTTTAAGATCCTATGACTCTAGCTTAATCATACCAACATAATTCAATGGTATGAGATCTTCAAATAAATACTTAGGGAGCCCAAGAGCTCGATACATGGAAAGAGACTAGAAATTAGAGAGCAATGATGTGATAATATGTTGGGTGGAATAATCATGGGGCTTGATACTTATAATGACTAATGAGGTAAAAACCCTAGGATTATGATCAATGGTTGTTTCTTGACCCTTGGATCTTGATCTAATAGAGTGAAACCAAAGTCAAAATTTAAAGGCTAAAAATTAGTTATCCTTAATAAAATTATTAAAAATGTCATGAAATGATGCCAAATGGATGCCATGTAGGATCCACATAAGCAAAAGATGACAAAACTTAGATTTTGTCCATCTAGAAAAGCAAAGATATAAATACATATATTTCAATCGAATCAAAGGCATGGATGAACCTAGGTCTAAATCACTTATACCATTAAAGTTCTTAAATAACCTATAAAATTGCATAAAATAGGAATATTATAAATGTTTAAATCATAGTTGAACTTAAAAATTAATTTTAAGTGTGAGAAGGACAATCTTGAGACTTCTACAGAGTAAGTGTTCAAAATTTTGAAAGGTTGAGAAGAAATGGCAGTATGAAGGCAATAATAGAGGGAAGAGATAGAGATTTACTTGTTTATAAACCACTTTTGTAGGGTTTTCAAAGACCTAGAGGTAGATGACATGGCATTGAATAATGGGTACAAGAATTGGTCTAATATATTCTTCACCATAGAAGAGATGTAGCCCATCACTTAGAATGAGAGGATAATTGAGGCAGTCAACACCAAATACCAAGACTTAGTTGTTTTGAAATTGGTTAGCATTCATCATGTAACCACTAAACCTAGGGTAATTAATTATATTGACATACTTGCTCCATGTTTTATTAATTATAGAGTATATGATGACTGGATTGTGCATGATAGAACATCTATAAGGATTGATTACATTACCACTATAGCCTTTAAGGGTTACTATAGACTTTCATGATCCTATGTTAATTTTACCTCCATCAAGAATTTGACCACTCAGAATGACTTTGACATCATCCTAAGACCTTAGCTCAACCAAGGAAACATGTATTCAAATATTTCCAAGGGAGAATTCTAATTTATCAATTTATGGAAGGAATTAAGGTTGTCATGACCTTATTGAATAGGCTTTTTGGGGCTACCATAACCACTTATGTCAATCCCACTTGGGTTTCCTATGTACATTTCTTGATAAATCAGAAACTCACCTCCCTATTAGAGACATGATAATCATCCACCTGGGTCACTAATTTATAGACATTAAGAGGAAGACCAACAAAAAATTATTTATGATGTCTTATTTGATTGATACTTTATTTACTTCTACCAAATTCCCCCACATCAAGAACTGGTCCCCTAGGGGTAGAATAACTATTTCCCACCATTACTCAAAGTTACATATTTTCAAATATAGGAACCATATATAATGCATATATGACTGTATCTATCCCACTTTAGTTGAGGATATAAATAGGTCCCCTATGCCTAAAATACAACCCTTGATCAAAAGGCATGTGAAAATGATAGGGGATATTTGGTACCATCCTGATTGCATCATAATTAGAATTGTGGGAACCATATCCCCACCATACAGGTTGCATGTATATGTGCCAAATAATATAGTTGATCAAGAAATCACTTTCTAACTCATCAATGGAATTTATGGGGTGTGAAAATAAAACAAAAAGGGCCTCCTCCATCTATTTCTTGTGATAATTAGAAGAACCACATTACTAGATTGGAAGCAAGTAGACATCATGTCTAGATAGAGAGAAGCTTTTGTCTTCCAAATGGATGAATTAAGGATGTGGGATCCTAAAGGGGCAGTGATGGACCATTTGAAAGATAATAATTTGTTCAATATATTATATGAACACTAGCCTAGAGTTTATGATCATGTATCCATCAAGGCCAGTAGTTTTGAGGAAGTGCTGGTTAGACTTAATGAGTGTAATGCCAAGTTAGAACACATGATCAAAAACCAAAATAAGACATCTATAAAATACACCCACTCTAGTATCATATGCTTCTTTCCACCTCTATATTACCTCAGCCACCTCTTCAAATAGAATTACCATAGCCTTAGGACCCTAGTAAGAAGAAATTGGAAGAGAGGCTAGGTGAAGCATCATCATCTTTAGGGCTAGGAAAAAAACCATCTCCTCTGGTGGAATATGTATACATGGTAGCTCTTGAGCCATATGAAATAGTTGAGGGTATTTTCAATATTCTTGAATAATCCTATGGCTTAGATAGAGATGAAAATATGAAGACCCTAGCACCCAAGTAGAGAAAGTTGCATAGGCTCATGAACAAATGGAGTGGATTGAGAAAGATAAGGGAAAATAACTTGAGTTTACTTACTTGTAACTATAACTCAAAGAAAGAGGAAATTATATTTAGCCCTTGTCCCTACCAGATCCAAGAAGCTAAAACATCCATTTATCCATCTAACCCAAGAAATAAATCTATTTAGTGATGAGTTCCCCATCCATGGGCTAGTCATTCTAGATTGGTTCATATATGGGAAACTCCAAAATATTCCCTCCATGGCCCATTCATGGGAATTGACATAGAATATTAGCATTGATGTGCATGAATACCTTCAACCATGAATTCTTGAAATGATGAAGGATTAAGAAGAAAGAAGACTATTGGAAGCCAAGGATCCTAGTGACAAGAAAATGGATGCTCTAGGGGAGTCTAGTGGGATAAAATTTGAAAGTATAGAGAACACCAAGTTCACCAATCCCACAAATATATTAAATTTCAATATAGACACTTCATGGCTAGAAAAGATCACCATGAGGAAGGCTATGGTGGGTATAAAGTTCACCTTTGAAAAGGTGGAACCATTTATAGGCCTAACTATAGTGGGATGGAAAGAATTGGGAGAGAATCCCATTCACGAAGAGGATGTGGAGATCATATTTAGGGATCAATTAGTAAAAGTAATGATATGTATTAGGGGATTGAAACAATAGATTACCAACTTGAGGAAGGAAATGTAGGACATTGAAACCTAGGCCATCCTTTCTGTACCTGATGAGATGATAAGAATGTTGGGTGAATCAATATTTGACATGTTTGAATTCTTAAAGGCCATGAAAATTAGGTATATTTCCTTGATACAACAAGCTAAAGTAGCCAAATCCTTGGTCATCTAGTGGCAAGCTTTAGAATATCAAATAGTTGATCTCATTAACATGCAAGTAGAAAGGCAGATCATAAGCTTTAAAGCTATTAACCTAGGACATTTGAGTGTAGTCATAGTAATTTTTATAGACAAAGTACAATATTTGAGAACATGGCACAATAATGTTAGTGAGCATGTGAAGGAAGATGAGATTTTGATGATCAGGATTGAGAAACTCCTAGAAACCATAATAACAGAGCCTTCACAACCCACTACCATTGGATTAATAAATGATGAAGAATTCAAATAGAAATCCAATACAACCATTCAATAAATAAAGGGAAAGATCTAGGGTTAGTATAGCAATGAGAACCATAATATCATGGATATCATCTTCAATTCAAGAGAGTGAATTATAGAGGCCAAAATTATCAAAGAGGCTATGGTAAGGAATGATAAAGAATTAAATAAAGTGGTAGACCAAGAGGGTGGATTTTTGATGAAGCCTATAGTATATTTGGAACTAATAAGAGAGAAACACACTAAGGCCAAAAAAATCCTCTAGAAAAGTTAGCTAGAGGGCCCACCACCAGATTGATAGAAGATTCTATAGATTATAATTTTGTACATATTGTAAAAATAGAATATTCTATTGTATAAGTATATGCTATTTAGTTAGCATATATACATTGTAGGTCAATACAATATAGAATGCCTTTTTTTATTAGAATTTTTATACAAGGAAAGTTGTCCTTATTGTACACATATGTATCTTGAAAAATGATTGGTACACCGCCTATGCTTTCTATAAATAGGGAGGGTTTCCATTTTGTAAAGAGAGATTTTTGAGAAAGAATTGTATACTTGGAACTATTAATACAACTAAGGAATTCTACAAAGTTTTTCTATATGGTTTTGTTAAGGGTTACTATATTTTCTCTCAATTTCTTTTCTAGATCTCAAATTAGAATGGTTTATTTAAATTTTGAATTGCATGCTTGATATAGGGTTGCTAATATGTGTTATGCTAGATTAGTTGAAAATATCATAAGTTACTTCACTTTAACTTATTTTTCATCAAAGATGTGTATTGGATATATAGGTGTAGTATCAAAAAAATAAAGCATACTTGGTTCTTACTTGTATTTTCAACTTATCCTTAGAATTTTTCCTAGTTGTAGTGAAAATTAAGCATTAGCTATTTTGTATTACATACTAGTTTAAATGCATGTTCAATCAACTAAAACTTTGTCATAATGTCTGAGATAAATATTAGAAATCACATTCACTTCTTTTCTACATTAAACTTATTTTTTATACCCTTTTTTTAAATAACT
Organism: Torreya grandis; assembly: GCA_037957365.1. Lineage (NCBI taxonomy): Eukaryota > Viridiplantae > Streptophyta > Pinopsida > Cupressales > Taxaceae > Torreya > Torreya grandis. The sequence continues at coordinate 2,752,419 of JARHVA010002058.1, forward strand.
CATTATATCTTAGATCCCATTGTCAAATATTCACTTACCTTAGTGTAGTTTAGAACTTTGATCAAGATTCACTAAAATTCACAATTGATTGGATCAAGGTGGATCCAAACCACCAAGTCATATAAATATCTTGGAATAGACTACTTTGTTTTACCCCTATTTCACCACAAGAATTCTAATTGTCAAATACCTTTAAATCTTGCTATTAATTATTAGGATTCTAAAATGAGAAGCATTCCCTAAACACTAAGAGAACCTATTCTACACTTAGAGGCATCAATAAGAGCATCTTTGTTGGTGCTAGAAGGAGAGCCTATCAATCTTGGTGTTAATTGATAAAAGTTTAATTTTATATTTTCACTTTTGTGTAAATATTTTCTCTAAAGTTTAAATATCATTGGTCTTAGAATTTTTTGACCCATCTTTTTGTTCTTAAGGCAAATATCACAGTTCTTGGGTAAATGATTCTTTAATTTTGGTAAATATAGCTTTGATTTTTAAGATCTATAGAGTTTGAGATTAAAAAAACTTACTCTATTCTAAGTTCAAGTGATATCCTATGATTTTTTATTCATTTTGGGCTCAAAATTGTAAAGACTAACTCTATTTACATAATAGGATACATTTCCAGGTTATCCTAGTTGAAATTTTATGTCCTTTATCATCCTTTACATATATATATTTGTAGAATTAGCTTAGTGTGAATGTTTAATCCTTGCTCCATGTAAATATTAACTTGACACACCATATTTCAAAGAGAATTTTGAGTCTTGAAACTAGAAATGCTTAGAATTCCCACTAGATCATGCTCTAAAACAAGAGAACCTTTACTCAAGCTATAAATTCATCGAAGAACCAAATGGGATAAAAGGTATAAAAAGACTTTACAAGTCTTTACCCACTTCTCCTATTCAAGGTACCCCTACATTCAGACCACATCTAGGTATGGCCTAGTTAGGAATCCCCCCATCAATGTATAAGCTGTAGTCCATGATTTACCATACAATCTTGAGAAGTATTTACCCATATTTAGTCTAACTGGTGTTTTAACTACAGAGGAACATGTTAAATATTTCAAAGCTAATTTAATATTATTAAATGTCATACAAGTGAATGTAATGTGTAGGTTATTTCCCTTTACTTTAAAAGATGTAGCATATGAATGCTTCCTTAATTTTCATGATGATTGGATTGCCTCTTGGAATGATTTCAAAACTCTTTTTTATTGACCAATTTGACAAGATTATTAATCCTTGTATAATTTATCATCAATTCACAACCATCATGAGAGATGTAAGTGAGCCTATAATATCTTTCAATGCCAGATTCTAGAAGATGTATAGTAGGACCATGGAACCTCACAAGCATAATGATGTCCTAGCCCTAGAAATATATAAGGATGTAATAGATCCCATGACTTCTATGTTCCTAAAGAGATCTATCCTAATTATAGCTTCAATAGCCCAAGCCTATTTTGAAGCAATAATTATTAGTGATCAAAATCAACCATAGCATTAAAGGCTTACTCCATTCCTAATGTAAGCCCACAAATGCCTACCCTAAATCTTTTTCCCATTAATAACCAAAAATCCTCTACTCTTAATCAATTCCTAGCTCTGAGCATACTGCCCAATAGTTATGCTACTCCTAATCAACATCTAGGATTCTTGAATCATCAAGATACTAATGGATCTCTTACTAATGGTCAAAAAGAGTTAATACCAACCTCTTATACAAACAATAATCAATCCCATTATTTTTATACCCCTAAGAGTTAAAATTATTCTATATTAAATATGGTACAACAGCTTAGCACTCATTTTCTTCAGTTCCAAAAACAAGTTGATAATACTAGTGAGCATTCAGGAAGGAACTTTACTTTCCAAAAGTTAAATAGACTAAGAAATAGACTCTAAAATGATAGCTTCTACAATATTCAAAAGGTCAATTAACCCTATTCTAGGAATAGGACCATGGACATCAATCTCATTGATATTGTCTTACCTGACTACTATAGAGTGCATGCTATTACTAAGCATGGCGAGATTGATTGCATTGAATTTGATAAAGGCTTTGAAGCTTTTCAAGAAGAGATGGATACATTTGAAGTAATCTCTAACAAGGAAAATGTAACAAATACTTTTAGGTCCAATTCATTAGACCAAGTCTATATGGTAGAGACATTCCAACTCCTTTTTTAAGAAGATAATGATCTAGAAAATATTTTGTAGACACCAAAATTGTGTCGACTCCCCTTGGTCCCTTGCACACTTTATTAATTTAAAATAAATTACTTATTTTAAATTAATGACATCACCCTAGACACCTCACCTTGGATACCTCTCCCTTAGATCATTTATCACCCTATGACTAATCATAATTACCTAAGACCTATTTCAACCCTCCCACTAACTCTCGCACCTATTAAATCCACCTTTGGACCATTCACCAATGACAACGGAACTTGGCAGATGGAAAAACAAGCAAAAGGATAAAAATAGCCTTTTTACCCATTCTCTATCTATCGACGTCAGTCAATCATCAACTGACGCTGATGGTATCACTGACCTCAGTTGCTTAAAACTAAATTCTAACCTTGGCTGGACCCCGAATGCGAATACTCTTGCTCCCCGAAGGTGAATTCTCTTGCTCCCAGGATCCGAATTCTCTTGTTCCTTGACTCCTTGCATATCAAAGGCAGGCTTTAAGATGAGGCATCAGCATTCTATCATCACTCTCTAGGCTAAGAAACTCTACAGAATTCACTCCACACTAGATTGAAACGTTGCATGAGGTCTCTTACATCAGCCATAACGGGAACAAGTCTTATACACTTCTAGTTGTCCACCAAGAACTAAGTATTCTTGTGGTTTATATTTTAGTATTTATAAAATGCATTGGTAATTACTCCATTGGCTATTTTTGAGTACTATTGAGACCAAATCCAGCTTTCTTCCTGGAGAGGCTGAAAAGCCTTCCTTTTATCCTGACCCATTTTGACAAACTATCCCCTACCTTTATCCTTTCTAAGACTCTATCCACTATCTTACATCCCTACACAACCCTTTTAAATCTCCCAGACCATTTTTTTGACCACAGACATACCCTAAAACCCATCTAAGGCCCATTTCCCCTACCGACATTGGCATCAAGGCCCATTGCCCCTACCGACATTGGCAGCCTAACCGACGTCAGCAACATTGACCAACTGACGACGGCAGACTAACTGGCATCGACAACTGTGAGAGGCAGATTATAGGAATTAGGTATGCATTATCTATTTCTCTTCTTTATCCTTTCATCATTTCTCTTTCTAGTAAAACTCTTTTGTCAAATAAGTGGATTGTCATCCCTCAAGGAAGTCTTTGCACTTTTGGGACCGAGCTTTGCTTGGTAGTCCGCCATATATCTATTTAAAATTTTCTTTGTTTAAGTCTTTCTTATCTACAGGTGTCATCCTCCACAACCAAATAAGAGCTCCTATAATGTCTGGATACAGTGCACAACTTAATTTGGGTATCATCTAACCCCTGACCATTATCTTTAGTTTCTTATTTCTTCTGAATGTAAACAAGCGAAAATGAGTAGAAACATTATGGCACACCTGGTGGGACCCTGGAGTTTTCCTTGGGTTCATTTCTTCTAAAACGAACTTTCATATAGGTGCATTAGGAAAATTTCTCTTATTGCATCCTTCTTCTATCTCTTTATCTCAGAAATAAACCATTAGCACAAGTTAAAAATAACTTCTTTCTTTTTCTTCTCGTCACTTCTTTTCTACATCTTAGAGTAGTGAAATTCATGCTCTTAACCTTTTCCTCACTTGTTTACATCCAAACAAAACATTTCAGTTTGGGTTAAAAATCTATTGCATTTCATTCCTACTTGAATGCATACTTAGCCCTCTCACTTAGTAATTAAAATGCATTATGAATAAATCGTAGTGCACATATGTTACACAACCTTACCACAAACACAATCAAACATCTAAACATGCCTGAGACAAGGCCCAACTAGGATTTCATCACCTAGCAGATACCTTACCCTTCCTAGTAATCCTACTTAGACTTCACTACCAAAGGGAAAACCCACTCTATTCTCTGGCAGAGTATAAACTCTAGGTGAAGTATATATTGGCTAAGCGGCCCAACTTGGCTCTGGGCTCGTGAAGTGAGGGGAGCAAGATCCTAGCATTAGGCCACATATAGAACCTAATACAGATATTTGAGCACCAAAACATAACCCAAAACTAGCTTTAGACTTCCTTTTTAGGACCCGTTCTAAAAGACCAATCCCCAAACATATTCTTTTAAGGCATAAGCCACCACGACTCTAAAACTTTATTCTTAAGAATTTAACGTTTAGAGGTTGTTTGCCTTCATTTTTTCTACTATTTTCATTTGATTGTTTGAGCTAGTGAGGACACATCATTCTGAGACCAAAAATAGCTCAAAATTTCTTTTTCTTCCATAAACTTTTAGTTTTCTGAGTTTTTGGAAATACACAGACACCGTCATTGGTTTTTCCACTGACGTCAGCAATTTTTTTCACCGTCATCAGTTTTTTCACCAATGTTGGCAATGTTTTTCACTGACATCGGTTATATTACCGTCATCAAAAACTTTTAATAACTGACATCAGTTTTTCCATCGATGTTAGTCACCATCAACATTATTTCTTTCAAAACAAGCTTAAAACCTAACTTTTTTGTTGTCAAACACACATTCTTACCACTTTTGGTTTTCTAAAACTGAAATACATAGTTTTTGAACCCTTAAACCCTTTTTCCTTGGATGGATTTGATGCATAGTCAAGCTAAATCCCTTATTGACCATGCGAAGCAACAACCACTTCCACCTTCACCCTTCATATCAAGTCCCCTAATGGAGCATACTTCAGACACTAAACGTACTCCTATTTAGCCTAGCCCTAATCAACATCCAATTGTTCCCAAAGGGGATCAAGACTTTGAGAGATTCCTTGACCTTAACATCAAGGCTCTCCAACACTATCTCGCAAGAAGTCAAATGTGAGACCCTTCAGGAAATCCTATTTATGGGATGTCAACTACCTTGGTTGAAATGACAATGACATCAACACCATCTACTACCCAACCCATAATCATTCAAGCCATTGCCTCAACTAACAACCCAACCATCACCAACATTCAATATTTGGCCTCCCCTTCCATTTCTAGACCTACCTCCATTGTGGTTTCTGTACCCCCTCAACCAAAAACCATTCAACAAAGTTCTACACCATTCCAAAACTTAATTGTCTCCATCCCACCTACTCTTGCACCCATAAATACAAGAGTAACTACCTATCCTCTAACTAGTGTTGCCACCATCTAACCTACTTTGGCAGTACCTAGTCAATTTATGCCCCCCAACTTTATGACACAATCACCCTTGACTTCAACATCAGTCCCCATGACTAGTTACCAATATGTTGTGCCTATACAAGTGCAACCAACTATGTCATACGCTCTATCTAACACCCTCCAGGTACCTTACAACCTAGGGGTTGCCCCTCTTGCCAATCCATCAGCCGATCTAATCAAGATGCTGATGGATAAGATGTCTAATCTTGAGACATCCATTTCCAGTTCAAGCAATGTTCTTTCATATGAACAAATATGCAATGAACCCATTCACCCTTCGGTGCCTATTCAACCATATCCTAACTAGTGGGAACTCCCCAAATTTACTTGATTTTAGAGTAAAGAGGACCCACAACAACATCTACAAGTGTTTAGACATGCTTGTTACCTCATAGTGCATGATGATGTGTTATTACTTCGCACGTTCCCCATGTCACTTTTGGGGGCCACCCTTGACTGGTATAGCTCTATTACCAGTCATTCTCTCTTTTCCTTCACTCAACTCACTCAACTATTCCTTGACCACTTTTTAATCAACATCACTAAGAAGGTCTCCATTACAGACCTCTATTCTATTAAATAATTGGATGATGAGTCAATAGCTGACTTCGTTGCCTATTGGAGAGGATTGATCAACCAACTCTCCTTTTCACTACCTCAAACTGAGCTCATTGAGCTCTTTTCAAGAGCATGTGCCAAGCACATCTCATCCACTTTGCAGGTCTAAACATTTCGCACATTTGATGAAGCTTTCACTATGGCCAAAAATCTTGAACTCTATGCTATCAAAGAAGATAAGGTCAAATTGCGTAGTAACACAAAATATAATGACCCTTCATCTTCCAAACCTTCTTCTTCCCACTCCAAGTCCAAAGGAGTGGCAAACACTGTGGTCCTTAGACCATCATCTTCAACAACAACCAACCAATCTCAGCCTTCCACATCAGAATACATCACAAGACAATTCCAAAAGTGATATGTAAATCATCAATACACTCCAATAGGAGAATCATATGCTTTTGTGTTGGACAAACTAGTAAAGCAGGGGGTCCTCAATCTCCCTCAAATCTGACCACCCCAATTTGACCCCTCAAAATCCATCCCTACATGGTATAGGGAAAATGACTTTTGTAATTATCATCGTGTTAAAGGCCATGACATAGACAACTGCAAAACCTTCAAAAACATTATCCAAGACATGCTAGATAAGGGGGATCTTATTTTGGATAACCCAAATGCACCGGCTAACTAAAACATAGACATCTTTAGATAACCGTTCCCTAATCATCCCCCTAGTAAAAACAACATCCAGACCATGGCTGATGACTCCCAAGAGCACAATATATGCATGATCAACATGGTCTCTCCTTTTATGCCTAACTAACCTCTCCCATAGTCTGAAGAGGTTAGTCAACCTATTTGTCCAGCATAGGTAGAAAAGCCTTCTTCTCCTATTTTTCCACCACAGGCAGAAGAGCCTTCTTCTCCTATTTGTCCATCACAAGTAGAAGAGCCTTATTCTCCTATTTGTCCACTACAGGTAGAAGAGGTCATTATCCCTCTACTTTAACCTTTAGAGGAGTCTTCCTCTCTTATTTGTCCTCCACAATTAGGGGATAGTCCTCCATCAACCCCCCTTTCAGACATAAGAGAGTCTACTTCAAACTCTCCCATGTTAGAAGATACTTTGATGATACCAATGCCGGTGGCCCCACCCTCATCCTTCTAATCAACAATGGGGGATCATCCTTTTCCCACTCCTCAACCACACATAGAAACCATGATCATCCATGCGCTCTATCCAACTGAAGAACCACATCCTCTAATCCATTCTCCACCAAGAGAAGAACTTGTCACTTCACCCACTTCAATCGAGGGAGATCTGTGATGATTTTCTCTCACCTTTTGCCTAAGATCGCTATGTCTCACATGCTTTTGCTCACACCTAAACCCAAACCTTCGCAAGTGTCCATCATACCGAGATAGGTTAAATCTCTCAATGTTCACCCCATATCAAACTTCACTCACCCACAAGTGAAGGTAGACTTGAACCTTACCTCACACAATAGTGGTCCTCAATCCAAACTAAAGAAGGCTACTAAACCACACCAGAGAACTCCTCCCCCACCATCATCATCATCCTCTATTTTGGGCCCATAGCCATCCACCTTAATAGGAGTGCTCCTAACTCCAACACCTAACAAATGCAAAATGCCTCCATTACATCCAATACCTAACAAAAACATACCTCCTCTAAATTTGACACCTCTCAACATGAAAGTGCCATCTACACATGTGGTCACACCACCAAACAAAAAGATGGTACAAAAAACTCCTCCTACAACTCCTAAACAAGAGTTGTCAACTCCTACTGCAACAAAATGTGAAAACCCATTAGAAGGCTCCTATGCTTTGCTATTACACCAATTTTTATAGTCTTCTAGCATCAGTCTCCCACCCATTAAACCATACCAACCTCTCAGACCAAAACCATCTTGGTTTGATGACACTAAAATCTGTGCATATCATCGTACACTTGGACATGATACTGAGCATTGTTACACTCTTAAGGTTGTCATTCATCAACACCTAAAAAAGGATACCCTTCTCATTAAGGATCCTCTTGACCACCCTTTCAACAAACCACTAACACCATCCCATTCCTCCCAAACCTCTTCACCTTAACACTCATCAACTCTCAGATCAAAACCATCTTGGTTTGACAACACTAAATTTTGTGTGTATCATCACACACCTAAACATGACACTGAGCATTGGTACGCTCTTAAAGTTGTCATTCATCAACACTTGAAAAAGGACACCCTTTTCATTAAGGATCGTCTTAACCACCCTTTCAACAAATCATTAACACCATCCCATGCCTCTCAAACATCTTCACCTTTATCAAGATCCCAACGCAAATCTATGGTTCCTCTGCCATCTTCACCCCCTTTGTTCAAAATCAACACTATCAATGTGGCCACCAGAGCACAAACTTTAAAGGATGAAGTAAAAGAGAAGGTTTCTATTCCTTAGACATATCCATTCATCAAGCCTTTTCAACCACCAAAACCCAAGATTTATATCTTGGGCACATCCCAACCAACATCTTCGAAGCCACTTCATGACTCCATGGTGAAACAACTTCACCAAACCCCTGTGAAGAAGTCTTTGTATGATCTAATTAAAATCTCTCCATAGCATCGTCTAACCTTGATTAGGGCCTTACAAGTAGTGGTGGTCCAACCTGAAGACCCCCAACCACTGGCTACTTTGGTCAAATCATTACCAACCATTGCCTCTGTCAATGTCAGTAATTCTAAGATTTCTGCCTCCAACTTGGAAGATCAAGATCTCACCCTTTTAAACTAAGCCTATCAGATAAAAGCTTTGTAAGATGAATCTTTGTGTCGCACTCCTCATCAAAGAGGAGCTTCAACATCTTCTCTCTATTTCATTTATTCAACCCATTTATCATCCGCAATGGGTATCAAACATTCTCCCTGTCACAAAAGTGACTGGGGGAATTTGACTTTACTGACTATCAGGACCTCAACCAAGCATTGACCAAACATCAACCAACCAAGCATCGACCAACACATGACCAATATGGAAAGAAGTAAATGAGGCAAGTTTGCTCCTACTTGGCTCAGACCTTATATTATAATGCACAAGTATGGATCAGGGACTTATCATCTGTCTTCTCTTGAAGGCCGACCAGAACCTGAGCCCCTTAATGCCTTGCATCTGTGACCATTCTACTATTTATCAAGTACTCATTCACTTGATACTTAACTTGAGCTCATCCCTTGAGTAATCCTTATCATCCTCATTCCTATTCCTTTCAACCCTTTTTTCTTGCAAACATTAGTTAATCCTTTTTGCATTAATGCTTTGTCCTACTAAAAGGGGAAAACCTTAAACCTCTATAGCCTAGTCCATGACTAAAACTTCAGTCCACAAAAACTTGGGATGCCTAAAAAAAGGTCATAAAACTATAAATGTAGACTACTCCCTCGAAGGATAGTTGGATAATTGCTATAATTGATAGACTGCTCCCTTGAAGGACAACTATTCAAAGACATTCAACCATACAAAGCAAAATATAGACTAATCCCTCAAAGGATGGCTATGCCCAAATATTGCTACAAATAGCACACTCTCAAAAGTTTCTCACTTTGATCAACTTCACATATGACCACAAAACAAAACAATATCCCCACGTAGACTTCCTGCATTGATCAGTCTACCAAAAAAAAATTGACTGACAAGCTATTAAGTCATGGACTTGCCTATAGTCATTCTCAGGGTCACCTATAAAAGGGGCAAAGTTATCCTTGCTAAAAAGGGTTACGCTATCCTCACATCTCACATAATCAAACCTATTACCCCAACATACTCAAGGGATTTTTTGCTCACTTAATTTCAAGTGATTTGACTACTTCTCTAACATAAAACAATGGTCAACAACATAATGCATGAACGGGGCTTTTGTTTGCAAAAACCCTATCTATGTTATCATTATAGTGCTTGTCAATGAAAGAGAAACGTGCCTTTCACTTCTTATACATCTTTGTCATATAACCAAACCCAACCAAATTAAGCCAACCAAACATACAACCCAACCTTTTTGTAACCACTAACATGACATTATCATAACCCATTTACACTAGTTTCTATGGAAAATAATACACATGGAAACTATCGACCAAACACGATTTATGTCCAGCATACACCATCACACAATATGGAAAAGGCTGAGGCATAAATACATTCATTTCATTTTTAGCATACACCATCACCAATATGGACAATTGCTAGGGATGAAAAACCATATAACCAATGTTATAGAATACACCATCACACAATATGGAAAAGGCTATAACATCATCACTCATTTCATTTTTAGCATACATCCATCACCAATATGGAAACTTGTTAGGGATGAAAAACCACATAACCTATGTTAAAAAATACACCATCACATAATATGGAAAAGGCTGTAACATCGTCATACACTCATCATTTCAAGCATGTACCATTAGACATATGGGAAGTGCTAAACCATTAACATGACCAAACCAACTATCAACATATTTGACCCTTCCTCCCTTTTGGGGAGAACTACATTGGCCTAAGGCCCTTCAAATAGGGGCTATGTAGGTAACATTCAGTTGACATGGGGTCTTCTGAGGTTAGCTCAGCCATCCATTCACCCGTTCATCTCCCTAATGACGTCGGCCATCTATTCATTTGTTCATCTACCTGATGGACAAACCATATAACCTTTAACCATGACTTAACATAGTCAAAAACCCAGTCCATAGCCTACTCTCTTCTTCCCTTTTGGGGAGAACTACATTGGCCAAAGGCCCTTCAAACAGGGGCTATGTAGGTAGCACTCAGTTGACATGGGGTCTTCTAAGGTTAGCTCGGCAATTCCTTCATCCATCCATCTAATGGACCAACTATCTATACCAACCCAAAATCATGACCAAACAATCAGCCCTAACATTGAATTAGTTACCTAAACTTCTCATGGGGCACATTAGAGATCACATATATCTCCCTAACCACAACACACACCACTTGAGATCATACCATGACTCAACTTGACTCGATCGATGACCTTGGAGATCGCGACTATCTCCTCAGACCATGACCACTTTTGAGACAACTATGCCTTGGTTGTTTTGATTGCATATGCTACCTCAGGAATAGTTAGCAAATTGTCCATGACCCTCACAAGTATTAGATCATGCTCCAGTTGATCCCCACTACTTATGACATTTTCATGTTTTCCAAGAGCACTTCTTGAGCCCAGGATACTTGGAACATGATGACCATTAGAGCTACAGCTTGGATCAAATAACCCAATCAGCTATGACTAAAATTTGGGGCCCATTATTTCAATTTTAGCACTCCTCAACCTTTTACTGTGACAATTTGACCTACCTATCATGTGAAGTGGTATAGGCACAATCTCAACTATTGCAGCATTCACACTCTAACTTCACCATACCCATCCACTATCTATCAAATCGACACCTGATATTAGGTTACCTTCCCTCGACTCTCACTTTAAGGGGGAATACCTCATCCCATACTTGGGGTAACCTACACCTTATCCCATACCTAGGGAAACCTACACCTTATCCCATACCAGGGGAAACTTACTCCTATTTTTGTCTTGTAATTTTTTAAAACAACCAATAAGACAAAAAGGGGCAAATGTAGACACCAAAATTGTGTCGACTCCCCTTGGTCCCTTGCACACTTTATTAATTTAAAATAAATTACTTATTTTAAATTAATGACATCACCCTAGACACCTCACCTTGGATACCTTGCCCTTAGACCATTTATCACCCTATGACTAATCATAATTACCTAAGACCTATTTCAACCCTCCCACTAACTCTTGTGCCTATTAAATCCACCTTTGGACCATTCACCAATGACAATGGAACTTGGCAGATGGAAGAATGGGAAAAAGGCTAAAAATAGACTTTTTACCCATTCTCTAGCCACCGATGTCGATCAACCATCAGCTGATGTCAGTGGTATCACTGACGTCAGTTGCTTAAAACTAAATTCTAACCTCAGGGAGACCTTGAATGTGAATTCTCTTGCTCCCTGAAGGTGAATTCTCTTTCTCTCAGGATCTGAATTCTCTTGCTCCTTGACTCCTTGCATATCAAAGGTAGGCTTTAGGATGAGGCATCAACATTCTATCATCACTTTCCAGGCTAAGAAACTCTACATAATTCACTCCACACTAGATTGAAATGTTGCATGAGGTCTCCTACATCAGCCATAATGGGAGCAAGTCTTCTTCACTTCTAGTTATCCACCAAGAGCTAAGTATTCTTGTGGTTTATATTTTAGTATTTCTAAAATGCATTGGTAATTAGTCCATTGGCTATTTCTGAGTACTGTTGAGACGAAATCTAGCTTTCTTCATGGAGAGGCTGAAAAGCCTTCCTTTTATCCTGACCCATTTTGACAAACTATCCCCTACCTTTGTCCTTCCTAAGACTCTATCCATTGTCTTACATCCCTACACAACCCTTTTGAATCTCTCAAACCATTCTATTGACCACAGACATACCCTAAAACCCATCCAAGGCCCATTGCCCCTACTGACATTAGCATTAAGGCCCATTCCCCCTACCAACGTCGGTAGCCTAACTGATGTCGGCAACATTGACCAATCAACGATGGCAGACTAACCGGTGTCGGTGACTGTGAGAGGTAGATTACATGAATTAGGTATGCATTATCTATCTATCTTCTTTAGCCTTTCATCATTTCTCTTTCTAGCAACACTCTTTTGTCAAATAAGTGTACTGTCATCCCTTAAGGAAGTCTTTGTACTTCTGGGACCAAGCTTTGCTTGGAAGTCCACCATATATCTATCTAACATTTTCTTTGTTTAAGTCTTTATTATCTACAGGTGTCATCCTCCATAGCCAGAGAGGAGCTTCTACAATGTCTGGATATAGTGTGCAACTTAATCCAGGTATCATCTAACCCCTAACCATTATCTTTAGTTTCTTATTTCTTCTGAATGTAAACAAGCGAAAATGAGTAGAAACATATTCCTAAAGAGATTCAAGCAGTTTAGCAATTATTAAAGACCTAACCTATGAGTAATAGGGATTAGAAAAAATAACTGGCCACTTTAACTCCCCCAAACAATTATGGGACCCCTCATGATACCACTTCAAGGAATGACCCTGAGCCACCCAAAGGGAGTTCATCCCAACCTAGTGTTGATTCCCCAAATAGGAATGGTTATAACATTATTGAAGGCATGAATACAATTAAGGCCAACATTACTTTACATGAATTAAATAAAAGATATTTCTATTAGAATCATTATCTAAGAAAATTTGGAATCCATCTAGGTTTGACAGCGCAAATGTGACCATGTAAATGGCCAAGGCAAAATCTCCACCATTCCTACTCATTGTCTAGATATTTGGTAAGAATCTCCATAATTATCTACTAAATTTTGGGGAATCAACTAATATCATGTCAAAAATAATACGTGAACAACTTGGACTGACCCCAATCAAGTTTGATAAAGTGGTTACACAATTGGACAAATCAAGAGTCAAATTCATTGGGGAATTATTAAATGTACACATGCAGTTATCCAATGAACCTAGAGTGCAACAATTTATTGACATTCAAGTAGTATAAATTAACAATGCATATAGAATACTTTTAATTAGATATTGGACCAAAGCCTTAAATGGATATATGTCAACTGACTATTCACATCTATGGCTGCCTTGGAAAAGTGTTCCAAGTCAAATAAGAGTGGAAAGGGAACCAAGGATGAAGCATATGTTTACTGAGTATAATGTTATCAATGAAAGGGTTAATTTCATTTATTATGATTTAGGAGTCTTCACCTTAGAGACTAAAAAATTCCCAAAACTCATAGGTTTTACCTAGTTTATGGAAATTTTATGTTGATGGTGCTAAATGTGAGTCTAGATTTGGGGTTGGTATTGTCTTAATAGTCTCTACTAGTAAATAATACCATGAATCTTATAGACTATAGTTCCCATGCACCAATAACCTGGCTGAATATAAGGTTCTTATCTTTGGGTTCAAATTTTCTATTAAAAATAAGGACAAGGAGCTACTTGTTTATGGAGATTCTAAACTTTTAGTCAAATAAGTGAGGATAAAGTACCAATGTAAGATCTCATACCTTAAGAGGTATAAATTTAGATTTTGGGATCTGATAGAGTCCTTTGATGCATTAAATATCCTCTCTATCCCTAGAGAATAAAACAAAGCTACTAATGAGCTAACTTCTACTGTAGCCAACCTTATGCCTGATCAAGATTCCCCTAACCTCAGTATTGAATTAGTAACCTACCCCTTAGTCTCATAATAATGTGAACCACTTCCATGTCTTCAATGATTATTAGTATATCTTGTAATTATTAACTAACTTGATATATTTTTAAGCTCATATCATTGATGAAACTTATGAAAATACCCTTGAAAGAGAATTCAATGGCAAAACCATTTAGCTAAATGATAACAAGATACCCAAAAGAATGATTTCATTAGAAAGGTTGTTTGATCAAGACAAGCTTACTAAAACCCCTAAGTTTCCCAATGTGAGTGGGAAATATTACAATGCAATGATTCTTAGACCCATGAATTAACTCCAACAAGTTAATGTGGGGAAGGCTTACACAGAAATGGAAAACAAAAAAGCTAGAGAGATACTCACCAAGTACAAAGATGTAATTGCCTAGTCATATGATGGTTTAAATTTTTTAAATCCAAGGGTTATTACACACACTATAGCCCTCAAATAAAATTTTAATTCCTTTAGATAGAAATAAAGGCCTATCAACCCCATCCTAGAACCCATGATCTATAAATAAGCCAAAAAATTGTTAGATAAAAGGATTGTGTTTCCCATTAGGCACTCCACTTGGGTTGCCAACTTGGTTCTAGTGAGAAAAAATAATGGTGAAATTAGATTATGCATTGACTTCAACAATCTAAAAAAATCATTGAAAAATGACAATTATTCCTTACCCTCTCTATACCAAGTGATATAGGTTGTTTTAGGGTTAGCCATGATGTCCTTCCTTAATAACTTTTTAGGGTATAACTAGGTGTTAGTAGACAAGGAAAAAATAATGAAGATAGATTTTAATACTGAGTGGGGAACCTTTGCATAGAATAAGATGCCCTTTAGACTAATTAATACATGGGATACATTTTAAAGAGACATGGACCATGCTTTTTTTGGTGTAGTTGGCAAAAGCATCATAATCTATATGGATGACCTAACAGTGTTCTCTAAAAATTGGGAAAACCATTTCACACACCTGTAAAAAGTGTTCAAGAGTTTTAGTAGGTATGACATTTCTCTCAACCCCAAGAAAAGCATATTTTGTGTCACTAAAGGAAAGCTGCTAGGTCATATCATCACTAAAGATGGGATATCCATAGATCCTAAAAGGGTGGAATCCATTTCTAAGATAGATCTCCTAAATAGTTAGAAAGAGTTAAATTCATTTTTTGGAAAGATAAATTTTTTGAGGATGTTTATCTCATGGTTTGATGAAATTGTTAAACTATTAAATGACATGCTCAAGAAAGATGCCAAAATCACTTAGAATGAGAATTCTAAGAAAGCATTTAATAGTATCAAAGATGCAATTGGTCAAGTCCCAGTGTTGATAAGTCTAGACTTTATGAAGGACTTCTTATATTCATTTTCTTCTAATCACACAATGGCTATAGTCCTAACTAGAAAAAATGATGGGAATGACAACTTAATAGTCTTAATGAGTACCAAATTCAAAAATGTTAAACTGAACTATTCTCTGATTATCAAATATGGATATGCATTAGTAAAAGTAGTAAAATGGTTTGGACATTACATCCTTAGAAACAAAGTACATGCTATCTTGCTAGACCCTACTACAAAACTCATGATGAGTTAAAATAAATTGGTTAAATATAGAGGTAAATGGATTTTAGTCTTATAAGAGTATGACATAGAAATGAAAATAGCCAAGTTGGTAAGGTGCCAAGGTCTAGTCCAGGTGATTTCCAAAACCAATCCCAAATTACATATCATTTAGGTTAGGCAGCATGGCTTCCAACCCAATGAGTGGTATGACTCCTTGATTCATTTTTTGATTAATGGTACTTGTCTTGTAGGACTCATAAGACAGTGGAAAAGATCCCTAAGGCTCAAAGCTTCTCAATATTTAATCAAAGATAGAGTATTGTATAGAAATAAATTTGAAGGAGTCTATCTAAGGTGTGTATCCAAGGATGAGGCTTCTCAAATCATGAGTACTGTCCATGAGAAACTAGGTAGTGGACATCCATCAAGAAAGACAACATCCCACAAAATACTTATGGATAGTTACTATTGGCTCACCATGTTTAAGGATACTCATAGGCATGTAAGAGAATGTCATATATGTCAAATCATTTGCACTAAAGAGCTAAATGTAGCCATGCCTCTATAACTAGTGATGGTTGACAAACCATTTGTATAATCAGGGTTAGTTTTCATAGGGGTGATTAACCCTAATAATTCTAAGGGCCAAAAATATGTCTTGATTTACATATATTATTGCATAAGGTGGAATGAAGTTGTAGCCACCAAACACTATAGGAAAAAAGAAGTCACCAATTTCTAGGAAGAAAACATTTGTATGAAATTTCAAATCCCAGTCTCCTTAGTGTGTGATAATGGATCTACATTTGTGTCTATATAAATGACTAAATGGTCTTATGACAATGGCATTTATCTAAATTTTTATTCCAACCATTACCCCAAGGAAATGTCATCTTTGAATCTACCAACAAGAACCTAATCAAGGCAATGAAAAAATCTATTGAAGACAAGCCTAGGACATGGCATAAACTCCTCAAATATGCTCTATGGGTAGATAGAAGTAGAATAAAGTAGGCCTTAAAGGCATCACCATTCCTATTTGTGTATGGCCAAGATCCTATCTTTCCCATCACTCTCAAAATACCCACATTTAGATTTATGTGGGAGTACATATAAGAAAGTAAGGAACTTGCAAATTCTAGATTACTAGATGTCATTCAGATGGAAGATGCAAGGGAAAAATCCTTTGATAAATTCATAAAGCATCAAGAAATGGTATAAATATGGTTTTATTAGAGGTAAAAATTAAAGGTATTTAAATAAAGAGATCTAGTCCTCTTTTGGGACAAAGCATCTAAACCCAAGGGTAAGCATGGAAAATTCACACCTATATGGATTGGCCAATATCAAATTGATTAAACACTTGGAAACAACACCTTCAAGATAAGATACCTTCAGGGACTAGAATTTACATTACCCACCAATGGGAAATATCTCAAACATTATTTCTTTTTTTCTCCCCTTGGGGTCCTCATGGAATAAAATTTGCTAGACTCACTAGGTTAGGGTAGGTAGGTAGGTTAGTTAGTTTCTTTTTGCTTCACTTTTTAATTCTATTTGTATATATTTGCCTGTCTTTTGTTTTCCATTGTTTTTTCATGTTGTTTATTTTCTTTCTATTGTGCCTTTTTATTCACTATTTTTGATTTAATCCGTACCTCTAATAACTCATTCTAGACAAGTTCAGTAATCAATGTATCTTATCTACCTTAAATTCCTAGGATTTAAGAATGTGATGTGAACCTCATATTTATGATGACCATAGACCTATAAGATGAACTTATTACTACAAAAATGATAAACTGGTAAAGGCAAATGAAAAGGTCCCTTATTCTATTCAAACCTAAACATTGCCTTGACATAAGTATGGTTTTAACAAGAGTTTTAATTTTGAGATGAAAGCTTAACTTATTAGAATAGAATCATATTTGAATTTAACAAGACATCCTTGCTTAGGAAAATGGGTTGAAACCATAGGTGATTGTATATAAATCAATCACTTGACATGAATCCTTAAAACATGTCTATCCTAGTTCCCAACCTTGGTAAAAGCATTAAAATGTGTGGTAGAAAATACAAAAATAAGAATTCAATAAAAATGTTGAAGCTTTCAAGCATAGGTGATTTGGGTAATCTCTATTAGGGTTATGGACACCTAGATAGAAGTGGAAAAAGGCCTCAAGTGGAGCCAAAGGCATCTTTATTGGGGCTATGGATGCCTAGATGGTAGTAGAGCAATGCCCAAGCCTCCCCTGAACCAAAATAATGATCCTTCATGAATAACCATGTCCTATAAACCACTATAAATGAGCAAGGACATGAAACATAGAAGTGGTTCCTTTAATCCCATGGAAAATAGTAAGTGGAATCAAAGCACACATAAAACATGAATAAATCCTAGAAATTAAACCTAATATTATAGGTGAAAAACTTGTTTCAAGCATGAATAGATCATGATGATGTCACTGGTCCAATATAATTTCTAAGCAAATAATTATATACTTGGAATAATTAATACAAGTAAGGAATTTTTCAAATTTTGTCTAAAAGGTTGTGTTAAGGGTTACTATCTCTTCTCTCAATTGTTTGTCTAGATCTCAAATTTGAATGGTCTCTTTAAATTCTAAATTGTATTCTTGTTATAGGGTTGTTAATCTGTGCTATGCTATATTAGTTGAAAAGATCATTTGTTTCACTTTAATTTTTTTTCATCAAAGATGTGCATTGGTTGTCTAGGTGTAGTATCAAAACACTAAATCATACTTGGTTATTACTTCTATTTTAACTTATCCTTAGAAGATTACCTGGTTCTAGTGAAAATTGAGAATTAGCTATTTTTCATTACATATTGATCTAAATACATGTTCAGTCAACTAAAAATTTGTCATAATGTTTGAGGTAAATATTAGCAATCACATTCACTTCCTTTCTGGATTACCCTTCTTTTTTATCACCCTTTTTTAAATAACTCATTGTAGCTTAGATCTCATTGTCAAATATTAACTTTAATTAGTGTATAGAAATTTGATCAAGATTCATTAGAATTTATGACTTGGATCAAGGTGGTTCCCAACCACCAAATCATATAAACTACCTCGTATCAAGGCACTATTCCTAATTTTCATGGAATTTAAGGCTTCAAACATGTTAAAGAATGATTCACCCAACATTTTTATCATCTCATCAGGTACAAAAAGGATGGCCTAGGTTTCAAAGTCCTATTTCTCCTTCCTCAAGTTGACAATCTATTTTTTTAATCCCCTAATTCCTACCATTACTTGTGATTATTGAGTCCCAACTAGGTTCTCCACATTCTCTTGGTGAATGGGATGCTATCCTAATTCTTATCCTCCCACTAGAGTTAGGCTTACAAATAATTCCACATTTTGAAAGGTAAAATCCTCTATACCCATCATAGCCTTCTTCATGGTGATCTTTTCTAGCCCTGAAGTGTTTGGATTAAAATGTACTATAGTGGTGGGCTTGGTGAACTTGGTGGTCTCTAAAATTTCCATGTTTGTGCCACTAGACTCCCCTAAATCATCCATTTTTTTGTCACTAGGACCCTTGGCTTCCACTAGTCTTGTTTCTTCTTGTTCCTTCATCATTTCAAGAATCCATGGTTAAAGGTCTTCATGCACATTAATGCTAATATTCTATGTTAATGCCCATAAATGGGCCATGGTGTGAATATTTTAGAGTTTCCCATATATGAACCAATCTATA
Organism: Torreya grandis; assembly: GCA_037957365.1. Lineage (NCBI taxonomy): Eukaryota > Viridiplantae > Streptophyta > Pinopsida > Cupressales > Taxaceae > Torreya > Torreya grandis. The sequence goes on from JARHVA010002058.1 coordinate 2,771,990, forward strand.
ATGACTGACCCATGGATGGGGAACTCATCACTAAACAAATTTATATCTTGGGCTAGATGGATAAATGGAAGTTTTGCCTTCTTAGATCTAGTAGGGACAAGGGCTAAATTTGCTTTCCTCTTGATTTGAGTTGTATTTGGAACTAAGGCCAACTTAGGCTATTTGTCCTTATCTTTCTCAATCCCCTCCATTTATTCATGAGCCTCTATAACTTGATCTTCTTGGGTGTTAGGTTATTCATCATTTTTGTCTCTATCTGAGCCATAGGCTTATTCAAGAATCTTGAAAATAGCCTCAACTATTTCATATGGATCAAGGGATACCATGTATACATGTTCCTCTAGAGATGGTGGTTTTTGTGGAGGCCCTAAAGATGAGGCTGATTCACTTGGCCTCTCTTCCAATTGCTTCTTACTACGATTGTGAGGTTGTGGTAATTTTATGAGGAGGTAGCTAAGGTGTTCTAGAGGTGGAAGGAAGTAGATGATACTAGAGTGGGTGAATTTTATAGATTTTTTCTATTAGTTTTTGCTCATGTGTTAGCTTATGTTCCAAATTGGCATTACACTCATTAAATCTAGCCAATACTTCTTCAAACTAATTGGCCTTAGTGTATACATGATCATAAACTCTAGGTTGGTGTTCATAAACTAACTTTAACAACTTCTTGTATTTCAAATGGTCCCTCACTACCCCTTTAGGATCTCACATCCTTAATTCATCTATTTTGAAGACAAAAGCTTCTCTCTATCTAGACATGATGTCTACTTGCTTCCAGTCTAGTAATGTGATTCTTCTAATTATCAAGGGCAATGGGTAGAGGAGGCCATTTATATTTTCTTTGCATACCCCATCAATTATATTGATGAGTTGGAAAGTGATTTATTATTCATCTAATTTATTTGGTACATATATAGGCAACCTATATAGTGGAGACATGGTTCCCACAATTCTAATTGTACTCCAATCAAGATGATACCAAATATCCTATATCATTTCTACATGCCTTTTGATCAAGGGGTACATTCTAGGCATAGGGGATCTAGTTATACCCTTAACCAAAGTGGGATAGATGTAGTCATAGATGAATTGCATATGGTTCCTATATTTGAAAATATGCAACTTCAATTAATGGTGGGAAATGATTGTTCTACCCCTAGGGGGGCAGTTTTTGATGTGGGGGAGTTTGGTAGAATCAAGTAAAACATCAATAAAATAGGACATCATAAATAATTGTTTTTTTGTCTTCCTCTTAATGGATGAAAATTGGTGACCCATGTGGATGCTTATCATGTCCCCAATAGGGGTGAGTTACTGATTTATTAAGAAATATACATAGGAAACCCAGGTGGGATTGAAATAAGTGGTTATGGTATCCCTAAAAATCCTATTCAATAAGGTCATGAAAACCCTAATTCCTTCCATAAATTGAGCAATTGGAATCATCCCTTAGAAATATCTAAATACATGGTTTCCCTAGTTGAGTTAGGGTTTTAAGATGGTGTCAAGGTTATTTTGAGTGGTCCAATTCTTGATGGAGGGAAAATCAATGGTGGTAAGTTTGTATTAATCCTCAAAGGCTATAGAGGAAATGTAATCAATCATTATAGATGTTACATCATGCACAATATAGTCATCATCTACTCTATAATCAATAAAAAGTGGAGCAAGCACATCAATATAATGAAGTACCTTAGGTTTAGTGGTTTCATGATGAAGGCCATCCAATTTCACAATAACCAAGTCTTGGTATTTGGTGTTGATTACCTCAATTATCCTCTCATTTTGAGTGAGGGGATGTATATATTCTATGGAAAAGAAGATCTCAAACCAATGTTTTCACTCATTATTCAATGCCACAACATCCAACTCTGTGTCCCTAAAAACCCTACCTAGGTGGTCTATAGACAAGTAAAGCTCTATCTCTTCCTTTAATTATTTTATTCATATTTCCATTACTTCTCAACCTTCAAAATGTTGAACATTTACTATGTAGATGTCTCAATATTATCCTTCTCACACATAGAATTGTTTTTCAAGTTCAACTATGATTCGAATGTTCATAATTTTCTTTTTTTATGTAAGTTTTTAGGTTTTCTAAGAGCTTTAATGGTGGAGGTGATTTAAAAATGGGTTTGTTCATGCATTTGATTTGATTAAGACTTAAATATTTATACCTTTGCTTTTCCAAATGGACAAAATCTAATTTTTTTCATATTTTGATTATGTGGATCCTACATGGCATCCATTTGGCATCATATCATGGCATTTTTCATAATTGTTTTGAGGACAACTAGTTGTTAGCCTTTACATTTTGGTTTCACTCCATTGGATCAAGTGCCAACCATTGATCATAATCTTGGGTTTTTTACCTCATTAGTTATCATAAGTATCAAGCCCCATGATTATGCCACCTATCATATTGTCACATCATCGATCTCCAATTTCTAAGTTATTTCCACATGTCAAGATCTCTAGCTCCCTAAGTATTTATTTGAAGATCTCACACCATTGGATTATGTTGGTATGATTAAGTGAGATTCATAGGATCCTAAAAGATGCATGAGGTTTAAGTTAGTCTTGAGGGTCATAAAAAGACCTAGGTTAAATTGCTTAGTCCTAGGTTTATTATGTTGATAAACATGACAAACTTAAGAATAAGGTTCATTGTTCATAGCTTAAGTTAAACTATTAAAGTGGACCCTTTTTTATAAAGATATAAAATAAGACTTCTTTTTCTAAGAAAAAATGTTTGATGAGGTTTAATTTGATAGTCTTGAGAATGTCATAAAATTCCTCATGGTTATTAAATGACATTCATGAGATCATTAAATTTGACCTTGTGAAACTTCCCTTTACTAAATTCAATATTGATACATGGCCTCTTTGTAGAGCTTCCCAAGGTCCTAAATTAATCTTGATTTATTGGATTAGATGAGTGAGATCTGTTAGATCATGATCTGAGTAATTGCATATGATTGGTCTACAGTGACCCCAAGATGATCCTTAAGGCTTTGACATTTCAATACACAACTTGTATCATTTGATCATGATATATATCATAGTGAGGACCAGAGATCTTTTTCAAGGGGATCTCACTTTATGTCTATCTTGGGGATTTTCATGCTCTACTAGATTAGTTCCCATGATAAAGTGAGGACTATTGAATCCTACAAAAAGTGCAAACATTAAGTCATGACCCATAGATTATTAAAAATTAGGCCAAGTTTTAATCATAAGGTCCTGCTTGTATTAATAAACATGAGGGGGCCTTAGGATTAAAGTTTAGGATAAACATTAATTAAATGGGACTTGGGTAGGAAATGGAAGGAAAAGTGGGAGGGGGGGTCCTACAAGATCATCCAAAATGTGATTAGAATAAACAAGGAATCTTATAAGGAATAGTGTTATGAGGGTCTAAGTATAATTTTTGTATTAGGCTTTGGTCATGTTAATAAATATGAGCAGGACTTAGTATAAAATTAAACCTAGGTTCTAAGTGGGTCAAAATTCTTTCCAAATGGCTCCCATCAATTTTGAATTCAAACCATAAGGTTTTAAGCTTAGGCTCTTGCTAAAGAGGGTCCAAGACCAAATTTCTATAGACCAAAGGCTATTAAAACCTTGAATAGGAGAAAGTAGTGAATTATTGGTTAGTACATGCCATTTCTTTCTCCTTAGAACCTGTATTTATCATATATGAGGTAAACCATCAATAAGGTTAGTCAAACAAAACCTAACCATAAATAGAATATTATACTCTATCTTAGTGGATGATATTCAAACTCTATAAAAACCTAGGACCATAGCAAGGTTTTTAATGACAAGGTTCTAAGATATCTCAAGGGCCCCAATTTTGGAAAAATAGGGGGATGTTGGCCTCAACAAATCCCTTGCCTGATTTTCTTCAACATGATTTGTCGAGCATTCCTACTTTTTCAATTGAGAAGATAAGAAGAGAATTCTTTTCCCACTTTTCATTAAAGATTGATGAGACATTAGTTGTAGTTCATATACAAATTCATAGAGATTTATTTGATGTCTTGGATAATGTGTGTGGACAAATTTATCAATATTTATGAACACATACATGGTGCCTTTACACTTACATTTTGATTGGATATGTTCTCCAATTTTAGTCTTATCTATCTATTATATCATTTGATGATGTGTCAAATTCATATTTTTCTTATATACTGATTCTTTACCTTTTATACTATGTCTTGATTATATTGTCCTTTATATTTGCATATGATTGACTTTATTTACCATTGCTTCCTTTTTCTTTCTTGATTTTTCTAAAAAATCTCTTATTATGTCTTCATTATTGTTTTCTTTCTTATCTCTATTTTTCATAGATAATTATCATTTTGACTTGGTTATACCAACCTTGTTCCTTTTGGTCCTTATCTAAATTTTACCATGTGATCAGTGAGTAAATAATGTTCTTCATTATACTTTAATTTCACCTATCCACCTTTGGATCTCATTTTTCCCTTCTTCATTTTTTGTAAACTAAGCATATACATGGTTGAGACTTGAGATCACATGCTCATTCATTGTTAAGCCTAAGTGTCCTAATCAATCTGTGTCTTTGGTTACTTATCTTCCTTTAGCCTTAGCCTAAATCTCATTCATTTGTATCACTACATCTATTATTTGTCATTACAAATCCATATGAGGAGGAATATAAAAAATCCGTAACAAGTTAAAATCCAGATCATTTTACAAAAGGCAATGATATAAAAAGTAAAAATATTCTTAAAAGTTAATTCACACTAAAAGACATGATTCAAATCAAATTTTCTTCTAATATTCAAATATAAAACTCCATATTTGGCCTCATGGTAGAGCTAAGGTCCTTTGGGGAATAGTACACTAGTAGATTAGAAGAGGAGAATAAAAAAATATTTTAATGCTACCTACTTTCTCTTGCAAGTACCCAATATTTGTAGTAGACTGATGGCTCTGTAAGGGGTCCTAAAGACTAGGGATCATGTCATGGGAAGTTACATCCATTTTTATTTTATTTTACCAATTTACCTTCATTATTTTACTTATTTCCCTACAAAGCTTTGTGTCTATAACAAACATGTTTCTTTTTTACATTGATGGTCACTAGTCAGTTTCTTCTCATGTCCTTAATATGAGTCTCTTGCTAAGGTCTTCTCATAATATTCCTAAGTATTTCTTTTTATACTACCTTTTTCATTCCCTATATCCCTCATATTTCCTCTTGATAAATATTGTTTTGTCTACTGATAACTCCAAATGGGATTTCATTTATGAGTTACATTATAAGATTATGGATAGGACCTAACCATCCTAAAAAATTAACACCTTTTTCATTCCTATTACCCACATCCTTTTTAACCTAATTTCCCTAATTTTTCCACCCTATTGGTGTTCTCTTTGTGATTTGTAGTGTAAGACCATGGATAGGACTTGACATTCCTCACAAAATTTTCTAATAATACAAGTCACAAACAAAATTACATATGTCTAATATGAGATAAGATGTGATTTATTATGAAGTTACACACCATTAACATGCTTCCCATCTTGATTTAGTATGATTTATACTTAATTCATTTATCTTTCACTTTTATCTTCATATTTTCCAATTGCATGTAAGAACACAACCATTTCTTGAATTTTTCATACTTCCTAGCTTGAATGAGTGTGATAAATTTAAGACCAATCTTTTGCCAATTTTTTTTATTTTATACTTCCCAACGTGATTTAGTATATTTGATTGACTTAATTAAATTTTTTTTATACCATTTGTGCCCTTTTACATACCTTCCATTTTATTGCATAATTTTCATACTTCCCAATGTGATCTAGTATGATTTTATTTTTTTTAATTTGGTGAAAAAATCTTTCACTTTGGTTTAAAAACAAATTCCTTTTTACCATCTTATTTTACCATCCCTTGGTTCTTTATACTTAGTCATTTTCTTTTTATTACACATTTCCCAATTTGAAATAATGTGTTGTACATTTTTGATTGATTATATTTTTACCAAGTCTTATTTACTATTTATTTTTAACAATGCATGTGTCCTACATAATGCTAGAAAATAAATCACATCTCATATATTTCCTATATCATATCCAACAAACAACTAAATACATGTGATAGAAATAAATATATATAAAGCATCCATAACCACAACCATGATAACACTAACATACACAATCAACAATAATATGCAAAAATGATACATCATGTATGTGTATATATATATATATATGTATATATATGTATATATATATATATATGTATGTATATATATGTATATATATATGTATGTATATATATATGTATATATATATATATATGTATATGTATATGTGTATATATATATATATATATATATATATGTATATGTGTGTGTGTATATATATATATATGTATATGTATATATATATATATATATGTACATATATATATACATATATATATATATATGTATATATATATCATGAGTTTTGATACAGAAAATATAACCATATATACAAAACACTAGATCTATGGTTGGGCCCCATCCTATTTATTTCATGGCCTAGCCATGCTACCTATTGAGGCCTTAGTCTAACTCCTCCAAATAGTATATTTGATGGATTATATTCGATATCATAGTCCCTATACCTATCCTTGTTGATGTGCTATCTACACTTGTGCTTACACTAACTCAGTCTGGGTCACTATATGTGCCTATGTAAATTGAGTCTGTATAACCATATGTGCCTATGTCATCTATTTTACTATAACCAGATGTGTATCTCTCTCCTCTACAAGGGCTTAACATGCTCATATCTTTCCTTCACCCATCTCTACTAATGGCTGTATCCTCTCCATCTATGCTTGTATCTACCTTGTTACCTCTCCATCTACTTTAAACTACCTCACCTAACTAGGACACATGGTACTCTAGATTCCTCTAATGTATTAGGGTCATACAACTATAGAGTCTCATTTAGGACATCATGTAGTGATCCCCTCAAAGGGACCCCCATCTCTCCTCCCCATCCTCAACTATGCCTACAAAATCATACCCAAATAGATATTATATCACTATCATATCTCATAATATATATCTCTAGTTTCTATTTTAAAATAAAAACTCAAACAATAATTTAATCATCTTTATTACCTATCTATATCTTAGCCACTATGGTAATGCCATCTATGTGACCACTTAGCATAGTCTCTCCATCTATAAAACCTCATATCTCCACCTATGTATGTCACCTCCTTAGCTAAAATCTTACTATCATGTCTTGCATCTACCCCTACTTATACCTAAGTGGCCTCTCTATAATCTAGTTCTCCTATGGCTTACTTGGTAGGTCATAAAGGATGGTGATAGTCTTCACTCTCTCTTATTCCTCCTACCTTCATCAATGCCATGGCCTCGATGGTTGATAAAAATATCACTAGAGATTTTGTGGTCCTATCTCTAGTTTGATTGCTTCCATATCTCTCTCCTATTACTTTGCTCCCTATTATGCTCATCGAGTCCATGATCACTCATGATGTGGTTTGAGCATTGACCTCATTATTAGTGGCCTTAGTCCCTTCCTCTCCCATGTCTCTCTCACATATCAATATCACTATTTGATCATATATATCAATGCCATTAGATGAGGTAAGCCCATATATCCTAGTAACCATGCCAATATATGTGGCTCTATCTACCAAGTATAGTGTCTAATCACCTCTATCCTCATTGTAGCTAGTGAAACTATGTACTAGCTCAACCATGTAGTCATTATGCACCCATATGGATAACACATTATGTATGCACATCTCATAGTTTAAAACACTAACACATACGGCATAACCCATGCTATGTGGTCCTCTCTCCATATCTTCACTTGAAGTGATCTATCATCAACTACATGGGATAACCTAGCTGACTGATACATGGGAATCCTCTCATAAATCCAAGCCATCAATAATATGATTGGTCTTATCAAAATTTTCCCTCTGAATAATCCCTCATATAGATCATGTACAAGTTATAGCTAGATGATAGAGTTAATATCATATAGCATGCCCTCCTCTAATATCCTCCTACTCAAGGCTACCATGAATATTGGTACCTTACCATCTAACTTATGACATATTACTCACTATGTCACAAGAGATATCCAAAATCTATGATGCATATACATCAAACATACTAACTCATCTACCTCTTGATATCATATTTGAGCTTATATCCCACATGGATAAGTCTTTCCTCTCTTCCAAGTTATTTGTTATGCTTGTAGTCACTGGTGCTCCTATCACTGATAGCCTTAGGATAGTATGCACATCCTCCAGAGTGATAGCTATCTCTACCATATCCCCATCCACCTCCCATCTAAAGGTTTTATTCATTTATTCCTAGCATCCAAATAACATGACTAATAGATCCATGCTCAAAGGAATTCTACACATGTCATATATCCCTTATAGGCATATAACTACTATCCTAGATCTATCACCTATGGTTAAATTCTCCAGTAGATCTGGTAGCTATAACATGTCTACCAATCTCCAAAACTTTGGTGATCCCTACAAGCAAGCAACAAAAAAACATGTATTAGATCCTTTATGTCATGTATAGTCAAAATACATTCCTTTTACAATTTTAATTTAAAAAACAAGCATATATTGCTTTAATCTTTTCATTATTACCTATTTTTAGCCTACTCAATCCTTTCTTCCCTTACTTGGTCATTTTAGGTTATTGTAGCCTCCTTTTAACCTTTTACACATATTTTCATATAATTATAGTTCTTTGGTCAAACTATTTTGACTAAAATTTCCCTATTTTTAGCTTGGTTGACTTAAAAATTTAATTCAACCCTCTTATTTTCCCCTCCCTAGTACTACATTGTCATTCTAGACTTTTTGAATCAATTGGAAAACTATACTAGGTTGGCAGTCTATAAAATGTATAGGGTTGTCACACACCTACTAGGTCGACAGTGTGGATTTTTCCTATTTTTAGCCCTAGTTGACCCAGTTGCTTTTAGCTACCAATCCCTTATATTTTCTTTAAAAAATGCCTTTTGGTATTTTTCTTCCTAATTCCTTCAAACCCATTTTCCTAACTAGTTTTTCCTACCTATAAAATCTAGTTTTTCTTCATTTTGACATCTATAAATGCTAAAAATTACATTTTTCTAAAAATTCACTAAATTCAACAAAATACTCAAAAACTAGCTTAAGACTCATAGTTGCATCCCTATAGTGCGCCCACTACCTCTCTTGGAGGCACTCCTTGTCTAGCATGTTTTATCCTCGCCATCCTAGCTTTTTTGGTCTCCAAATCTCTTTTTCTTTCTTTCTCAAGTCAAAATAACTAAATGACATATCTTTCCCCTATTTAAAAACACCTTTTCAAAATTCAAATTCTTCAATTATTTTTTTACATATTCCTTCTTTTTCCTATATATTTGTTTCTATTCATCCATTTTTCAAACCATAAAATACATTGTATTCATGATGATGTAGAGAATATTTTCCAATATCATATGCCTATCTTCCAAAATTTTCTATTTTTGGCTCTTTTTTGCACTAACTTATTTAGGTTCACCTAGTGTTCTTCACATTAGACACCTTCACATCTCTTGCAGTCTACTTATTTATCTACAACATTAAGGTAAGTAAAGGTATGTGTTTTACAATTATGTCCTTTCATTTATCTTATTTTCTACTTATTGTACTTTACATAGCATCAACATTGTGTATTATCATGTTCTATTTCCTGAAGCACCATCTTATGTTGAATTTACATGACACATGATGATATTCAAGTGGGGCATATGTATACACATAATATTTTTAACTTTTATTGATTATTGGCTATTTTTATCTTGTAATAACCCATTAAATCTCAATCTCTCTAAGTGCATGCCTTAAGGGTCACAATAAGAAAGGGGTGGGTAGACCACTAATGATTCATAAGATTATTCTTAATTTTTCCACTTGACATATACACACTCATATCATAAAAACCATTTAACCTAAGCTTATTCTTCTCGTCCTTAACCATTTTAGTCATTTTCCATGTTTTATCCTCCTTGCTCTTGACTTGACCCCCTTTCAACCAATTGACTATACTAGGTTGATTGGGTCAACCTTGTATAGTTTTTAGTCTCTCATTATTGTACAAGGTCAATTGGGTTAACCCTATACAATTTAGGTACATTTTTAATTTGGAATTTTGTTATCCCTTTGGCTGACCTAGCTCAGGACCTAGTGATTTACTCCCTAAAAACATATAGTGTTAATTGGATCGATCTTGTACAATTGACATATTTGAAAGGATTTAGGGAAACATATACTTATATATACAAGTTCATTTCTAACCATTTTTAATAATAAAAACTAAGAAGATTAAGTATGAATGAACATCTACTTATTGACCATTCTACTTGAGGAATAAAGCTTCAGGTTCCATATTTTCTTTGGATATACGGACCTTATGTTATGAAGAATTTATTTGGATGCATAGATAGGTTGTGTATCCTAGAGATGATTTGATTTTTTTATCCTCACACACCAAAAAATCTCTTGTGAAGAACCTTGGCTAAGGGAAAGATTGAGGCTTGGTGGGTTTGTCTTCAAGGTAAGTATTCCTAGCTTTATTTCTCCTTTGTAAGAGTAGAGAGATAATGTAGTTGTGTTTCTTTATTCCATGCATTAGGATTATGTATACATTAACATGATTATATGTCTTTTATTCATGATTATTTTATCTTGTTTTATTTCTAACCCCCACTTTGTGCCACAATATTTGGTGTGCACTAGATTACACTTACTTTCTTGTTTATTAGATTAGAGTGAACATTAAACCTAAGACTCTTTTAGGGTTATTACATGATTATGGTAGACTGTAGACTTTGGAACCCTTCCTATCATGGTTTATTGTGATAAGTTATCCCTTAACCATGTCTATCATATCCCCATATTTGTCATACCCCTGCTTAACAAATGTATCCACAATCGAAAGTGTAGGTATGCTCTATTTTATCTAAGCTAGGATTGATTTATAGACATGATGTATTTTTGATTGCATACAAGTATTACTTGGAGAAGAAGGCACACACTATATTTCATCAAAAATTACATCATGAAAGATATAGGAATTAAATTTTACTTCTTTGACATTTGAATCATTGGAAAGGGAAGAAGCACACTCACTTTTTATATTAATTAAAGAATGTATAAATGCAACATTTTGATTTTCAACATTATGAATGCTACAATTTTTCATATCTATTATATCATCCTTTTACAAGGATTTAATAAGTATATTTGTTAACTCTTGAGACCCTTCATCATCAGAAGGAAGAGGAATAAGATGAATTTCATAGCCAAGAGGGATATAGTCACACTCATAAATAAAATTAAAAAATTCATTACACTACCTTGCTCATTTATATTTTCATTTACATCATTGGTTATTTCATTTTCATAATTCAAAAAAAAATGGGACTTATCTAAATTTTGATATTATATAAGATCTTAATATGTAATACATTGATCATTAGTCATATTAAATAATGGTCAAAAAATTAGGCTTCCCTACATGGCCTCCTAGTAGTGACTCCATAAGGATTTTACCATTAATAAAATTATGAAACATGCAACCACTAGGGATAAAGAAATGATTTAACTAACCATTCCTAAACTATTCCCATATAAGAAAAATGGAAAAAATCAAAACTAAAAATCAAATATAGAGATTTAAAATGAAAATATTTTGAAGGAGAAAACCATACATGAAAACTAGGGTTTTGGGTCAATAACAGAGGATGGGTTCACCAAATGTTTTATGTTTCTTGGGTATTTCATATAAAAGACAAAAAATGATAAAGTATTTTAAATGAATGACAATATTCAGATTTACACTAGAATATAGTCAATAATATATATTTTTTTCTAATTTAACATGTATAATAAACACAAAAATTACAAGGTAGCTAAGGGATAAAAGAGAGCATATTTTGTATGATATTTTATTCTAAAGTATTACAGTGATCAGGAGTTTTCATATGGATACATCATATGCTTTCACCTTATCCATTCTATATATTGACTATTTTTTCCCATTGGATGCTTACATTGAATAGGGATAGTAATGCCAATGTAGGTGTCAAAATCTGATGTAGGTGTCCAGTAAAAGATTTGTGTAAGAATAGATATAAATTTACACTGGGAATGTGCTTTCACCTGCATAACTTCCATGTGCCACAAAGTATATCTACCTATGTGCCAAATCCATCTAATGAACACAACCCTAGTTATTTTTCATTGACCTCCTACAACTTGGTAATAAAGGGTTAGCACATGAGTTGAGATAACCTTAACAACCTTGATTATTATTAAGTGTTGTGTACAAATTCAATACTCAAAATAGGGCATCATAGTTACATATATCTCTCTCTCCTAGGCATGAGTGTGGAATTGTAATTATGTACCTATATGTTATTTCTCCTAGTAACCCTTGATAAAAATAATAAAATAGCCTATCTGACCTTTTGAATGCTTCAAATATTCAATTCAATATTGTAATGTAATTTTATAGATTGAGACAAACTATTTTGAGATTAAGTAATTATCAAATCAAATTTTTAGGTAGTGTATTTAGACTATAGCCTTTGTATATATAGGGACCTATTGATTTATAATAAGGATCTAGTGATGCATGAAAAAATAACAATCAGATAGGAAAAGAGGGTTAAATAAGTGGTCACAAAGTGAAATATATCGAAAAGGATAAAAACATAAGCTTGGACACCTACATCATAATTAGACCCTAGCATTGACACTAGCGTTAAAATTAGACACAAATGCCCAAGGGATAAAAATACATAGATAAAAGGGAATAAAAGGTACGGATCTATGACACACATTAGATGAAACATAATAAAATAACATATAGGCCCAAGGGGTAGGTAAATCAAGTCAAATAAGATAGAGCCAAAGACATCCAAAATAGGCCACATCAGTAGATACTTAAACCTTAGTCAAGAGGTGTATACATGAAAAGAGGTTATAAAAACATGCTATGAAATTGTGCTTATACCAAATATGGGTGTTTACACAAGGTTTCTCAAACCTTTTAGTCGTAGGATAAAATGATTTATTTGAGAGACAACTTATTTAATCACAAATAAAAAGGAACAATATTTTAAAATATGATGTTTCACTTTCTAAAAGATAGGATAATGTTAAACCAATTATCTATAAATAAGAGGGTCTTTCTTGTATTAGAATGAAAGATTCAATTGTTAAAGATGAATATATTCTCTGTGTTTCCATTTCATGTTCAACTATTGAATATTTATTTACAATATTTGACTCCAAATATATCAGTTGGACATAAATTGATTATCATAATCATACCAAGGTTGAAATCAAAAAAGATGTGAAGGTGGGACAAAAATAATATTGCCTAGTATTCATTTCAATTGTAAGGGAAATTGTCAAGGTATAAGAAGTTGATGAAGATCATGATGATGATTCATTCAATGATGAATTTGTCTCTACCATGTGAAATAATTTATCTAAATATAACTTCACTCTATTCATTCAATAAGATAATCCTATTATTATTTTTGGTCAAAAAGGCATCTGAAACACATTTCTCTCTAATTTTAGTCATGTATCTTACACAAATGCATTTGAATCCATTAAAGAGAACATTAAATAAGTCTAGTAATAGTTAATAATGATCACAAAGTATTAGATAATTTTCAATGATTCCAATTCAAAACCTAAAGATATTATTGATCTATTCATTCATGATCATCTTGGTATGCAAAATAATTGTAATTTCATCTTCATTTCACATGCTCGATCACTTTTACTTAAATTTTTTAGGCCTATTTAGTCAAATCCATTGTTATAAAACGGAATGTACTTCTCTAAACTAGTTAATAGTTTTGTATAGTCTTTTTGTTTGCTTCTAGTCCCTAGATACAGCTATACTTTACTTATTTTGGATTATTTTCTTTTCGCATCCCTATTTTGGTGTGTGTGTATTGTTTTAAATATATGAAACAGCCTATTTATTTTTATCCCCTTTCTATGTGTTGATATTTTTACTACACATGTTCATATCTATGTGTTCTACCTAGAAACTCTCAAAGGGTAACTAAAATTTTCATGATGTCAAAAAAAACATTACTTTAGAGTGGATGAAAGAACAACATTTTAAGGAGATGTATGATTAGTATTTTATGGTTCGATGTTTACATCCATATCTCTTTGTATACTTTCTTTGAACCCAAATGAGTTCAAAAACTTTGACCCTATGTTAGTACTATAGTGAAATTCTTCTTCAATTTTTGGAATGACATGCAAAATAGAGACTTGAAGAATTTTAGACAAAAGAATACCTAAGCTAGGTTATCTAATATTGTATTCAAAATATGTAACTTGTAGTCATAAATATGTAGTGATAAAAAAAAAATTGGACATAAATATGGAAAAGTTTATATTCTCATGATTCTCTCAAGTGACTAGACAATTATATAAAGTATGCTAAATACTAGATCTAGCCCAATAACACATGTACATTTCTCATGCGATTGAGATATGTGAACTAGATGTTAGTTGGATTGATTAAGATGTGAAAATGTGTGCTACACATTATTTTTTAGGATTCCATAGAAAATTTAAAGCATTTTGAAGTGAGTGATATGTCTCGATAACATGTGTTCATTTCTCATACAATTGAGATAGATGAATTGGCTATTAGTCAACCGGATAAGGATGTGAAAATGTGTGTTACACATTTTTTTTAATAACACATAGAAATGTGAAGGCACCAATCACCAAATATTCAATAATTCTCATGAATTCCATTAAGGAACACATTCCCACATCTAGATCTATTTTTATCATGAAATTTTACATTTCATGACAATTCCCCCAATTATGATCCTATAGGTAATTAGATTTATTTAAAATACATGTATGATAATTTTTTTATAGAATAGACACTAACTCTATAGTAAAATGGAAAATGTTTTGATCACATGTATTAATTTGATTTAATGAGTTATAATGATAATAAATCACAAAAAATTGCTTCACCTTTTTTCATGAAAAAATAAGTACCATAGTTAGTTCATATCACCAAAGAATCACCTAGAGAAGATTACATCTAGTTTCAACATGTATCAGCATCCAAAGATATTAAAAATCAATAAAGATACCATTTATATGAGGGGTTGTGACTAAAAAATTAATTGGACTAGACAAACCTATGACCATAAATACTTCTAATAGAGGGAATCTGTATGATCAATTTAATAATTATTTTATTTTAACAATAGTTCTCAAGAAGTTTCCCAAAAAAATACTCCTACATATTTAAGTAAGACTTTTAATGGGTCAGAAAAAGTAGACAAGTTCTCTAGTTATTCTATAATTCTTACCCCAAGTGAAGAGCCCTCCAAATATATGATTCATTATCTTATACCTTCTACCAAACCCTACCATTATTATGGTATATATGGAATAAAACCTAAGAATTATCCTTGTAAAATATTGTACACCTCTAATCACCTTCATAATTATGCTAAAATTTTAAATAAGACACCTCTAGTTGTCCCAAAATATTTAGTTCCCAAGATCCTCAAGTACAACTACCTTCATTGATTCACAACATGAAAGGTATGGAAAATATGTGAAAGAATATGTGGACCTAATAATACACCTTATGAAATTGTTAAAAATGATAAATGTGTTGATTATAAGAATGATGATTTTGAAACCAATGAGGAAAGCAGTGAGGATTTTGAATCATACAAGATGGTCTTATAGACGGATATGTAGATTAAATTTTTCATAATGAGTATTCTAGCAAATATTATGAGTATAGTGAAATTCCTATATGTTAGCCCTAAAAGAGTTGTTTAAAGTGAATAAAAGGGTCATATAATTGACATACAAGTAGGTTTTCAATTAACATTTCTCAAAGTTTTTAAGGGTTGCATCAAATGTTTGTCCTTAACTAATTTTGTGAAATGAGATACATGCAAGGGTAGCATATTTTGTCAAGAGTTTAGGGTATATATTTTTCTAGGTTGTAAAGAAATTTGAAAATCTATTATTACTCAATTTAATTATATTTTCATGTTTTCATAGAACTAATATGAGTTGTTCATATTGTGAAGGAGTCATGTCATGCATGTAAAGGTCATGGAAATATTAGAGGAATAAAGGAGATTGATGTGAGTATAATATTTGAGGCTAAGATAATGAGGTAATTTTGATAGAAGGTATTGAGTTAATTCAATCCATATAACCAAAGATACACTGGGAGGAGGAACAAGGTTTATGTGCCAAATAAGAACTAATAAGAGGAGGCTTGGAAAATTTTAAGGCTTAATCTAAAATAATTTTTTTGAGATGTTTACATGTGACCTTTTTAACTCTATCATACACCATGTGGGTTTAGAAATACATTTTTAACATGTAAATACATTTATCTAAGTCTAACACCCTCCCAAATAGTGTTTGAAACTTCCATGTGGCATTTAAACCTTTTCTAAGTTGTTTCAAACTAGTTAAAAGTTGTTTATAAGATGATAATTCATGGTATGTGGTTAATACAAGGTGGTTTTTGGAATAAAAAATGGTATTAAAGTTTTATTAATCCAAATCCACCAAGATATTATTATTCCTCCAAAGTGGTTTTAAGAGCTTAAAAATATGGCATTGGATCGTCTGGCCTTGTTAAATCCATTTTACATAGTGTGGGCTTCAAAAATGCCTTTTTACATGTAAAAAGACTCCTCAAAGCTCACCAGCCTCCAAAGAAAGTTTGTTCCCATATACACATGGAACTTATACATCCAAGGTGGTTTTAAACCAATTGTTTTATGAGTTTTTATTATTTTTTGTTTATGAAATATGCATTATAGTTTATGAATAAAGAAATCCATTAAAATATACATATTAGTGTTTAAGTGTAAACTCTTGTATTTACAAAATACATGATGGAAACCCTAGAGAATAGACTTCATATTGTATAAACTTAATCTATTTTGAATGAAGACTTTAAGATTCCAATAAATCTTGATTCTCTCTTTAGTTGTTTTGTGTTGTCATTTACATGATGATAAGAAGATTCCAACCTAAAATATTTGATTCCAAATGAAACCTTGTCCAAAAGGAGGAAATTAAGACTTTGAATTCATTTATATCCTAAAATTTAGAGGAATTCCATAAAAGTTTATATCTAAAAACCTCTCTAGTGACGTCTTCATTCCCATGTGTGAAGTATGCCTTTCTTGCCCTTTTTATGGATACAATTTTATTTTTTTGAAATATACAACTCACTAAATTAATCTATTATCCTAGGTAAATGGAAGATATTTTTAGAAATTATATTTCTAAAAATGTTTGACAAAATTATAATATTGTATTGTATTATTTTTTGAATCACTATTTAAAAATCACATGAAAATCTTTATAGGATTTTCACGAGTGGTTATGGGTTAAAACCAAATTTCCCATGAACCAAAAATTTATTTAAAACAAAGCATAATAGTAAATTAAATACTAACTATGCTAACTAAATATTAATCTAAAAATATAAAGTAAACTAACTTTGGATCATTAAATGACCCAACAAACTCCCCCTTGATCCAAAGTGGTATAGAAAGATTAGAGTAAAGAATTTTGAGTCACCCAAGTAGAATTTGTCATAACTACAATTAGTACATTATGCATCTTAGACTGATCCACACCTTGATCAGCCCTACATTATAGTAGAACATGATCACGTACTATCTAACTACATCAACCCTCACATAGAATCCATTCAACAAGTGACTTCCCTCTATACTATGTATGTCACATCTCAACTAATGCCCAATAATCACCAACATCTCCCATAGGCCTTTGCTCAACACTAACAATACTATAAACACAATGTTGACTCATATTACACATCACCGATGATTGATTTAAAAACCAATATGCAATATATTCTCCCTTTATCAGGTGAGAGGTGAGAAGACATGAAAAAAATAAACTAAGTATAAACCAATAAAATTCTCCACATAAAATATCATAGAAACACTACATATATGAAATCAAATTACATATGCCAAAGGAATGCTACTACATCAAATCCCAATCTTGATCCTAGCATATCATAAAATATGGGTGTGTCACTATCTCAAAATATATAGTCATCAACTATAGAGCAAGAAACTTTAAAATAATCCCATCCATCAAAAGAATATGCAAAGGAATAGCCAAAAGAGGAACCAAAAGAATGACATGAATGATTGGAGTGATTAGTAATGTTTACTTCTACCTTCTATCAATGTCGAGATGACCTCCTTTTAGAGGGGTATTCTATATAGAGATGTCCTATGCCACCATAATTGTAACATATTTTCACATGTCCACTGGAAATAGAGGAAGAATAGCCATATGAAGAAGAATTCATATGCTTGTGCTTGTGCCCATGTGAATGTTTTCGGTGGTGCTCATGCTTTGGAGAACTAAAATGATCCCTATGTCCAAAATGATGCATATGTTTATGAGATCCTGAATGATCCCTATGTCCAAAATGATGCTTATGTCTCAAAGAACTAGAATGATGTTTATGCTTAGAAGTGTACCTCTGAGAGTGTCTTTGTTTCTCTTTGTTGAGTTCATACAATGGGTTTCTTGTTTTGTAATAGTGTGCCTCCTCAATAGGTTTTTATTTATTCTTTACAAATTGTCACTCATATTGAGTGAGCAACTCATAAATGGAATCAAAATCCAATTTTTTAAGCTTATTTCTAAGCTATAACATTTAAATAAAATTCCTATAACTATGGATAATACCATTAAAAAAATTAGAAATGAGAATTTCATCATTAATTTTTATACTAGTGGTGCCATCTTCTTGTTCCAAGTTCTTAATGCCTGACACATACTCTAAAACATCTTAATCATTAATGAGTTTAGTATTGAGCAATTACATAAGGAGATCAATTTTATTATAAGTAGGTTGTTTATCATATAAGTCTTTTATATCCTTCCATTCTTTCCATGATTTATATTTTATAGCTTCAATGTGAATTATGACTTGTGCATTGCAAGTAGATTTTAGTAATGCAAGAGCTCACCTATCATGTTTGTGAAATTCTATAAGTTTTGTGCCTTCAGTGGGCAATGTTGGTTGTTTTGCAATAACATCCAATAATTTATTGAAGATTATTTTGTTTTCTATGTTCATTGACCATTATTTATAATTCTTAGGAGTTAGGCATCTAGTGTCAGAAATGAGACTCACAATTTTAGCCATGATGTAGAAAAGTAAGGAATGCTATCAAGGTTTTGCCTTTACCTTTGAAATAGTTTCCATTTTACAAATGATCCTAGGACTTGTGATGAAATATATATTATCTGATAATACAATCATAATGAAATAAGAAAAAACATGCATTTTAAAGGTGTCAGTTTCAACTGAAAATGCACCTTAATACATTACAATGCGTAGTTGATTCAAAATATGTGAAAACCATATTTACACATGTTAGAATCAAAAAATAATTGAATTTAATCTCTTAAAAATACTTTTCCATGAAAAATGAGTGGTCATATGAATAATTTAGCCATCATATATAGAATATATGATAGTTTGAAATTTTGCTCCTATGTCAGGCTAGGTAGACCCCCCCTCATTACTAATTAAGAAATTTTGACTAGCTTTTGGGGATTACAATTTCATAGAAAGACATGATGGATCCATCTTTGTATATAATATTTGGAAATATATTTGAGTCTAGTTTCTAAAAAAGTAACTTTTATAAAATAATATGACACGGTGTTCAAGATATGGTAAAAATGGTCATAGTTGGTACTGATTTTCCTAGTTTTTAGAGTTAATTCAAATGTCCCCTTTTGATTTTTTTTGGTAATTTTGATAAAATAAATATTCCCATGAAAGTAAATTTTCAAGTAAAAAAAATTATTATCAAAATTTTGTGTGGGGTCCTCCAAACCCTAAAATTTACAAACTTAATTAAAAAAAACTTTCTAAAATCAAATTATTTTATTCTTCTCATGATTCCAATGCCATATTCAAAATTCCAACACCATTGCTTCTAAAAATAAATTTTAAAACCCTTTCTTTGTCATTTTAGGCCATGCAAAATCTATACAATCTAAACAACTAAAGATTTTGTCTCAGTTTGAAACCATTTCAGATGAATTTAATCAAGAGAATGAATTTCTAAAAAAACTTGGGCATTGAGTAGGCCATACTACAGCTTTGAAAAAACTTTTGATATTCCTTGGATATTGGTTTTGATCTCTAGAAACTAAAAAATGATATTAAATACTGAGCATATCACTTCTAGTAGAAATGAAAAATATTGCATATACTCTTAGGGATTTATCTCAAATTTACTATAAGCTATATATATATATATATATTAAAAATTAAATATTTTAATTTTAAAACTTTTGAACATTAAAGCAACGAAATTTGATTTTTTAGGGCATACCTTCTACCAATGCAATCTTCCAATCTTTCTTTTCCCATATTCACCATGCTTCAATAACCATGCTCTGATACCACTATTGGCCTAGGTAAATACAATAAATTTGTAGAAATTACATTTCTAAATATATTTGACAAAACTATAATATTGTATTGTATTATTTCTCCAATAATTATTTATAAAGCACGTGAAAAGATTTATAGGATTTTCACAGGTGGTTACGGGTTAAAAACAAGTTTCCCATGAACAAACAATTTATTTAAAACAAATCTTAATAGTAAATTAAATCCTAACTATACTAACTAAATATCAATCTAACAATATAAAATAAACTAACTTTAGATCATTAAATGACCCAAGATAATCCATGTAATCTAAGTAGGTTTATATGCTTATTATATTATAGTTTTAACATTCTCCTCTCCATTTATTTATATTTTATCTCCATCCTTATTTTCCCCATTTTCTTTAATTTTTGTTGCCTTTTTTACTTTCTAGTTAAAGACCTAAAAACCCAAAAGCACCCATCATAAAATGGAGCTTCACCTCTAACAATCTAATTGGGTGAGTACAAAAAATAATCTAAGTAAGTTATACAACATAAAATCTTATCAACACTTTTTGGTGACTCTATTGGGGATCAAGGTGCCTTCTGGGCTTGATTTTCAGATATTTCAAGCAACCTACCATATAATGGAGGTTGAAAACTCCATTCAGATGATTTATATATTACCTAGATATTTATGATTGAATAAATGGTTTTGGTTCACCACAACCCCAATTTTATTTGTGTCCCACGGGCATTATGTTTTGATCTATTGGTTTTACACTAATAGAGTGAGTTACCTTCAATCTCAAGGAAGATATTTATAAAGTTTTCAAGAGAACATTCTTAAGATGAAAATAATCACATACTTATTTTCTAAATGTCTTGCAACATCTTGGGAGTTCCCTTTCATATTTTATTTGTGTTTCTATTTCATATTGCATTATTTAAAGTTTTTCTAAAATATTTGAAACCAAAGCAATCAAGCCTACATATATTTAAGATAATAGTCACACCAAGGTTGAAATCAAATAAGATGTGATGGTGGAACAAAAAGATAGGTGACTAATATTCATTTCAAGCAAAAGGTAAATTTTTAAGGAAGAAGAAGTTAATTAAGATTGTGATGATGATTTATTCAATGATTGGTTTGTCTTTACCATGGGAAATAATTTATCCAAATATACCTTCACTCAATTCATTCTTGAAGATAATCATGTTATTGTTCCACCTTAGAAAGAGACATGCAACATAGTTCTCTCTTATTTCAATCTCATATCTTAAAAAAATACATTTAAAGACATTTAAGAAGACATTGTATAAGTCTAGTACTACTCAATAATGATCATAGAATATTTAATAGATTTCAATGATTCCATCTCAAAACTTGGTGATACTATTTATCTATTCATTCATGATCATCTTCATTTCACCTTATTGGTCACTTTTGTTGCACATATTAAAGCCTCTTTAGTTAAATCCATTGCTATAAAATGGTAGTTACTTATCCTATCTAGTAAATGTTTTTGTATAGTCTTTTTGTTTTCCTTTGATCCCTATCAATAGTTACACTTTCCCTATTTTGAATTTTTTTATTTTCCCTTTCCTATTTTCATGTGATTGCATTATTTTAAATAAATACAATACCCTATTTTTTATTCTCCCCTATTTATATTTTTGTATTTTTACTTTAAAATGTTCATAGTTATGTTTTCTACCTATAAAATCTTAGTGGACAGCCAAATTTTGCATGATGTGAAAAAAAAACATTGATTCAGAGTGGATGAAAGGATCACATTTTTAAGAGATGTATGAATAGTATTTTATGGTTCAATGTTTGCATCTGTATCTACTTGAATATATAATTTGAACCCAAATGATTTTAACATATTCAACCCTATGCTAGTACTATAGTGAAAACCTTCTTTAGATTTTGGAATGATCTGCAAAATTAATCCTGGAAGCATTTCATCCAAAAGAAAATCCAATCTAGGTTATCTGACAATGTATTCAAGATATGGCACTTTCAATCATTAATATGAAGATAATGATATAAATTTTTTTTCCTCAAACATCAAAATGGGCAAGCCAATATTTTCATGAGTATTTATTAAGTGAATAGGAAAATGTACAAAGTATTCTAAGAAGGAGATTTGGCTTGATAATGTGTGTTGATTTCTCATGTGATTTATATATTTGAACTGGATATCAATTAGTCAGATCAGGTTACATATAAAATTTTAAAAAAATTATATGTCCTTGTAGTGCATGTTCATTTATCATATGATTCAGATAGGTGAACTAGATTTTAGTTATTCAAATAAGGATGTGAAAATGTGTGCTACATATTATTTTTTAGGAATCTATAGAAAAGTGAAGGCACTAGTAACTAAAAATTATAAAGTTATTTTTTATTACGTTAATTAATTATGTCCCACATTTTGAGCTAGTTGTTGACATGTAATTTTACATTGCATGACAATACCCCTAATTATGATCCTATACGTAATTGGATTTTTTTCAAAGATAGGGATGGTAATTTTTTTCTAAAATATACAATAACTTCATATCCTAATTGACAAGGCTAGGTTCACATGTATAAATATCTTCAATGATTTCTAATGATAATAACTCATAAAAAATTACTTCCCTTCTATTCACCAAAGAACAAGAACCATGGTCTATTCATATCACCAAGGAATCACCTAGTTAATATTCTATCTCTAGTTTAACCATGTATTATCCTCTAAATTTATTACAACTCAATAAAGAGACCATTTATATGAGTGGGTTGAGACTACAAAAGTAACTAGACCAGAGAAGTCTATGACTAGAAAAACTTCTATTGGAGGTAATCCATATGATCAATTTAATATTTTTTTTGTTGTTACCAATAGTTCTTAAGAAGTTTCCCCTAGAAATACTATAACACATTTAAGTAATCATTTTAATTGGTTGTAAATAGTACCTAAGGTATCTAATTATTATAAAACTCTTACCCCAAGTGAGGAAGCCTCCAAACATATAATTCATTATCTCAGACCTTATACTAGATCTTGCCATCATTATGGTAGATATGGAATCAAACCTGAGAAAAATAATTGTAAAATATTTGATGCCTATAATAACCCTCACAATCATGATAAATTTTAAAATAAGACACCTATGTTCATCCCAAAATATTAAGTTACTAAGATCCTTGAGCACAACTACCTTCATTCACAATACGAAAGGTATGGCTAATATGGTAAAGAATATGTGGGGCTAATAATACACCCTATGAAAGTATTGAAAATTATAAATTTTTTGATGAGAATAATAATAATTTTGAAACCAATGAGGAAAATAATGAATATTTTGAGTCATACAAGAAGGTTTTGCAAAAGGATATGTAGATGAAAAATTTAACAGTGAGTATTTTGAGGAATATTTTGAGTAGAGTGAAATTCATAGATGTGAGCCTTCAATGACTTATTTTAAAGTGAAAAAAAGAGTCATATATTTTACATACATGTAGGTTTCCAATTAAAATTTATTGAATTTTTCAAGGGTTGCATCAAACATTAGTCCTTCATTGATTTTATGCAATGAGATACATGAAATGATATAAAATTTTATCTATAGTTTAGGGTACATAATTGTCCAAATGTAAAGGCATTTGAACAATTAGTATTCATAAATTTTATTCAATTTTAATGTTTTTAGTAACATTTAAATGATTTGGTCATATTTTGAAGGAGTCATGTCATGCATGTAAAGGTCAATGAATTGTTAGAGGAATAAATGAGATTATTGTATCATATTTGAGTCTAATATAAATGAGGGTATGTTGATGAAAGGTATTGATTTAATTTATTCCATATTCCCAAAGATACATTATAAAGAGGATTTTTTTTTTCAAATAAAAATAATAAAAATGAGGTTTAGAAATATTGAACAAGGAAGATGAGTTAATCTAAAAATAATTTTTTGAGTTGTTTACATGTAACCCTTTTAACTATACCATATACCTTATCGATTTGGAAATAAATTTTATACATGTAAGTTAATTTATCTAATTATACCACCCTCAAAAATAGTGTTTGAAACTTATAAAGGGTTTTGAACCTTCTCTAAGCTATTTGAAACTAGTGAAAAATATATTTTTAAGAGGATAATCCATGGTATGTGGCTGATACAAGGTGATTTTTGAAATAAAATGTGGTATTGAAGTTTAATGACTATTCATCACACAATTTTTCAAAGTGTGGCCTTAGAAAAAAAAATTACATGCAAAATCCTTCCTCCATATCCACGAAGTTGTTACTAATCCTCCAAGGTGGTTTTAAGAGCCTCAAAATGTAGTATTGGCCTGTGCAGCCTTTTTGAATCCATTTTACATATTGTGGGATTTATAATGCCCTTTTACATTAAAAAAGACTCATCAAATCCTAACAACCTCCAAATAATGCTTTTTACCATATCCACATGGGACTTATACATGCAAGGAGTTTTAAATCAATTGATTTATGTGTTTTTATTATATCTTGTTTATGAAATATACATTGTAGTGCATGAATACATAAGTTAATTTCTATTTTCTCTCCATCCCTATTTTTCCCACTTTTCTCCCATTTTTGTTACCTTTTATACTTTATATTTAAAAGTAATATAAACCCAAAAACCCCATCATAAAAGGGAGTTTACCCTCTCAAAAATAATGGAAACTCATGACTAAAAACATGGTTTTTATATTGTTTAAAGGTTTATGTTACATCTAATTAGTCAAGTAACAAAAATAATTTGATTAAGCAATACGACATAAAAATTTATCAGCAGTTTTTCACAATCCTATTGAGGATTGAGGTTCCTTGTGCACTTGATTGTTATAAATTTAAATTAATACACATTGTAATAGAGGTTGGAAAATCCATTTAGATAAAGTACCTAGTTACTACATCTTTTTTTATTAAATGAATGGAATTGGTTCACCCCAATCCCAATGTTCTTTATGTATGAAAGGGAAAATGTTTTGAATCATTGTCTTTGCCCTAAGATAGTGAGTTACCTTAAGGATCAAAGAAGAGATTTAAATAGTTTTCCAAATAACATTCTAAAGATGAAAATAAACACATCCTTATTTTTAAAATGTATTAGACCATATTGGGAGTTATACACAGAGATATTTTTTTGAAATCTTTTGTTGAAACTCTAATTGGATGTATTATTGAATGGTTTTAGCACCTAAAAGATGGATTCATTATGAATGAATCATTGAAGAACAAGTTCCTAAATAGATTTGAACCAACTATAGATGTATGTGTATTATTGATCTAGAAGCAAGAAAAATAGTAGATGAGAGAGTTCATATCACACTTCAATAAATTATTGAGACTAATTCCTAAAGATAATCAACCAAGTCTTGATATCTAAATTTTTTTATTCATTGGTTCTCTTCATCTAGAGATTAGATTCATCTTGATAATGAATAAAGTGAATGATATAAAATCTAAATAATAATAAGCTATTGAAATTAAATATGACATGTCCTTTTTTAGGATGTTGAAGAAATAAATTCTAAAACATGTTAAAAATGATTTAAGTTGAAAAGAATCAGTGGAATATAATATAATCAAGAGACCTCAAAATTTAGAACAAAGTTTTAGTAAGAAATTTCCTAATCGATCAAGTATAACATTAACTAAAAAAAGAGAAAGTATTTCTTGTTTTGTATGATTTTTTTGGTTTCAAAATTGTGGAATACAATGAATATTTGGAATAATAAGAGATCAACCAACCAAGAAAAAATGTATTCCACCTTGGAAAATAAGAAATGGTTGTTCTTATTTCACAAGGTTGTTTAAACCTCATATTCCTAGGAGAAAATAATTTACCCAAGAGATAATTGATTGAATCATAAATAGAAAAGAACAATAATGTAGTATTGTGAAGATTTGATTTCTAAAAAAAGGATAAAATTCAACTAGATATTAGTAAAAAAATAAGATATTTCTTATCTCATAGTGGAAGATTCAATAGTTAAAGGTGAAAATTTTATTTTCATTTGCATTTGATGTTCCACTATTGAAGAGTTCTCTAAAATATTTTAATCCAAAATAATCAAGTCTACATAGATTGAATATCATAGTCATGCCAAGGTTGAAATCAAAGAAGATATGAAGGTGGAATAAAAATAATAGTGCCCAATATTCATTTTGAGCAAAAAGGAAATTTAACGTTAGAAGAAGTTGAAAAATATCATGATGATGATTCATTCAATGATAAATTTATCTCTACCATGGGAAATAATTAGCCAGATATACCTCCACTCAATTCAATCCATAAGATAATCCTATTTTTTTTCTAGATTAGAAAGAGACATGAAACACACTTCTCTCTATTTTTGGTCATGTATCTTACACAAATGAATTTGAATCCATTTAATAAGACATTATATAATCCAATAGTACTAAAAAATGATCACAAAATATTGGACAACTTTTAATGATTCAATTTCAAAAATTGAAGACATTATTGATCTATTCATTCATGATCATATTCGTATGCATAATAATTATAAGTTTATCTTCCTTTCACCTACTTGGTAAATTTTGTTAAACAAGTTTAGGCCTTGTGAGTCAAATCCATTTTTAAAAAATTGAAATTACTTATACCATCTACTAAATGGTTTTGTATAATATTTTTGTTTTCCTCTAATCCTTGTAAATAGTTAAACTTCCCTATTTTGGATTGTTTTATTTTCCCTTTTTTGTTTTGGTATGTGTGCATTACTTTTAATAAATGAAAAAACATATTTTTCTTATCCTATCTCCATGTTTTGGTATTTTTACAAGTACATGTTCATAGTTGTGTTTTATACCTAGAATCTCTCAATGGGAAACCATGATTTGCATGATGTCAAAAAAAATTTACTTCAGAGTAGATGAAAGGATAATATTCTCAAGAGATGTATGATCAATATTTTATGCTTAAATGTTTGCATCCATATATATTTGAATACTTAATTTAAACCCAAATGAGTTGGACTTATTCAACTGTATGCCAACAATATACTATAAATATTATTCAACTTTTAGAATGACTTGAAAAAAAGATCCTCCAAGAATTTTAGCCAAAATAATTTCTAAGTTGAGTTATTTGATAATGTATTCAAAATATGACACTTCAGTTGTAAATATGAAGACACTGATATAATTTTGTATTCCTTAGACATCATAATGGATAAGTAAATATTGTTTTAGTAAAAAAAAATTATAAATTAGTATAATGGTATATAAACTAATAATGCATGTTCATTTCTCATATGATTGAGATAAGTGATTTGGTTGTAAGTTGGTCAAATTAGGTTATACACATTTTTTGAACTAAGTTATATTTCCTTGTAGTGCATGTTAATTTCTCATACAATTGAGATAGGTGAAATAACTATTAGATAGTTGGATAAAGACAAGAAAATATGTGATACACATTATTTTTAGTAAACTATATAAAATTGAATCACTAGTCACCAAAGATTCTATAGTTCTCCTACATTCCATTAAGGAATATGGTCCCATAGTCAGAGCTAGTTATTGTCATGAAATTTACATTTCACAACAATACCCCCACTTACTTTCTTACATGAAATTTGAGGTGTTTCAAATAAAATTATGGTAATAATTTTTGACAATAGATGTCAACATCGTATCATAGTAGATAAGGCTTGGTTTGTATGTATAAATTTGATTAAATGATTACTAATTATAGTAACTCATAAAATAAAATGCTTCAACTTTATTCACTAAATAAAAATTACCTTGGTTGACCATGTATCATAGTTCAAAGTTATTAAAACTAAATAAATTTACCATATATATGATGGGGTTGACGCTACAAAATTAGATAGACCAAATAAGCCTATGACCGGAAATACTTTTGTTGGATGTAATCCATATGATAACTTTAACAAGTATTTTGTTATTACCAATAGTTCTTAGGTAGTTTCCACAAAAATTCCTCCAACACATTTAAGGAATAATTCTAATATGTTGTAAAAATTATCCAAGGTCTATAATGATTCTAAAATTCTTACCCCAAGAGAGGAGGCCTTCAAAAATTTACTTCATTATCTCATATCTTCTACCTACTCCTGTAATCATTTGGTAGATATGAAATAAAACATGATAAATATCCTTATAAAATATTATATGCCTCTAAGCACCCTAAAAATCATGTTATAATTGAAAATAAGACACCTCTTGTCATCCAAAAATATTCATTTTTGAAGATCCTAGAGCACAACTACCTTCCTTAACTCACAACATGAATGTAATTGTCATTATGTTGAAGAATATGTGGACCTAATTATACACCCTATGAAAGTGTTGATATTGATAAATGTGTTGATGATATGAATGATGGTTTTGATACCACTAAGAAAAGTAATGAGGATTTTTAATCATATGAGAGGGACTCAAAAAAGGATATATAGATAAAAACTTTGACATTGAGTATTATGATGAATATTATGAGTAAAATTAGATTCTTATATGTGAACCTTCAATTAATTGTGTGAGAGTGAAGAAAACACTCATACAATTGACATATAGGTAGGTTTCCAATTGACATTTATTGATTTTTTCAAGGGTTACATCAAATATTTTTCCTTCATTAATTTTTTACCATGAGATACATGCAAGGGTAGTGTATTTTATCTGGAGTTTAGGGTAGATATTTTTCCAACTTTCAAAGGCACTTGAAAAACTAATATTACTCCATTTATGTCAATTTTCATAGCATGTAAATGAGTGGGTCATATGGTGAAGGATTCTTGTCATGCATGAAAAGGTCATGGAACTTTTAGAGGAATAAAGGATTTTTATGTGAGTATAATCTTTGAGTCTATTATAAATGAAGGAGTATTGATGGAAGGTATTTAATTAATTCATTCCCTATTACCAAAGATAGACTAAAATGATGAAGAGGCTTGACATGCCAAATAAGAAGTAGAAAAATGAGGCTTCGAAATATTGAAGAAGGAAAATAATTTAATCTAAAAGTAATTTTTTGAGTTGTTTATATGCAACAATTTTAACTCTATCATACACCTTGTTGATTTGGAAATATGTTTTTTAAATGTATATCAATTTATCCAAGTCCACCACCCTCCCAAATACTATTTGAAACTTCTACGTGGCATTTGAACCTTCTCTAAGCCATTTCAAACTAGTCAAAATATTTGTTTGAGAGGATAATTCATGGTATGTGTCTAATACAAGGTGGCTTTTGAAATAAAATGTTTTATGAAAGCTTCATGAGATTTTCATCACACATTTTTTTAAAGTGTGGCCTTTTCAAACCATTTTTACATGTAAAATCCTTCCTCCAAGTTTTTCAAGTTATTATTAATCCTCCAAGGTGAGTTTTAGAGCCTCAAAATGGGATATTGGATTTTTTAGCCTTATTAAATACATTTCACATATTTTTGGTTTGGTAATGAATTTTTACATGAAAAATACCTATAAAAGCCTAATAACCTCAAATAAGGATTTTTCCCATAGACAAATGGCACTTATACATGTAAGGTGGTTTTTAGTTCATAATAAATGGTTTTAAATAAATATAAGGTGGTTTTAATTCATAAAACATGGTATTGGTAGAAAATTAAATGTGGTATTGAATATTGTAGGTTTCTTAAACCAAATTTTCATGTAAAAAAAACTTCTCAAGCCCACAACATGAGAATATCTCCTCTCAAGCCCATGATACACAACTCCAACCTTTAAAAAGAGATTTAAGTGGATTTATAAATTCAAAAAAGGTAGTTTTTGAATATATTTTTTAGTAGCTTAAAAAGATACAACTTGCATGATGTAGCTTTGAAAAACTCATATTCCATACAAAAATCTATCTCCAAGTCTGCCATTCTCATCTATCTTGTTTATTAAGCATGCACGTCCTTGTCAAATAATATGAGGTAGTTTTTAATAAGATATAAGTTGGTTTTTATCATTGATTTATAGTATTGGAATTTAATAATAAAACAAAATCCCTTATTGATAGATTTAATCCTTTTTTCATTACATATGAGTAGGTGAAAGAATATATGTAAATGGTTTTGAAGATTTATATTAAGTTTTGATAATAAAAACATATATTAAATCATCCATTGTGGCTCTTAGACACATTATTTGCATATCAACAATTTTAGAGCATCAAATAAGGTGGTTCCTTTTACATGTATTTAGAAAGATTCTAAATAGTTTGAACATGATTTTGAGGTATATAACATAGAAATAAATCAAGTTTGTTGAGATGAGAAGTGATAAATATGAGGAAAATAGGAGCAAGGAAATATTTTTTTAGGAAAAAATGGGTGCTTAGTCATATTCAATAAAATACAAGTTATAAATATTTAAACATGATTTGTAAGAACTTTTGGTTACAGGGTGTTAAAGATCTTGAAGAACTAGTTTAAAAGGTTAGATAGTTAGGACTTGTTAGGAAATCATTCAAAACTTGTTTTCTCAATGTGGTGCTTGAATTGGAGATATTGTTCATATGAAAAGGGAATGTTTGATGATAGAAGGCATTTTTTTAGATGTGGACATAACTATTATGGGATTATTTCTAAAATCTACCAAGAAAAATTTGGATATTTCATTAATGGGTGTATACATATTTAAAAACCATGTAATGTAAATCAAGATTCAAAACCTGAGGAATTATTATAAACAAACAAGAAAATAATTTAAGTGTATGTCAAGATGGAATGCCTAATGAAGAAAGAAAAATTAACAAAACAAGTGGAAGGATTCAAATCCAATTGTACTAGTTGAGTAGGATCCCTCTTAGTAAAAATCACTTGTCTTCTCAATAACCATTAAAAGTCACTTTGTTCTCTCAAAATTTCTATTTCTTAGTTACACTTTTTTTAGTAACTTAAAAATGTTATGTTTTAGTTTTTTATATTGTAAATCAAATAGTAGCAATAAAATAAAACTATTTTGCCAAAAATGTGTATACATAAGTGGTTATAAGGTGGTTACACCTTCATATATTATAAATATGATGATTGTCATTGTAAAAGGGTTCATAATTTCCTCATCTTAGCTTGTAGGAAATAGCTGATATGTTGTTGTACCAAGTTGTTGATTTTAAAAGAATCTTGTGAAGACAATGCAAACAAATCTATAACATAAATTAATTTCTTTATGGGTTTTTAATGTTTATTGTTTATAAATTTTGTGTTATAGTTTATGAATAAATAAGTCCATTAAAACTTATATTTTTTTGATTAAGTGTAAACTCTTGGATTTGTAAACTTTGCAATGTAGATACTAGAGAACAAACTTTGTGATGTGTACACTTAATAAGGTTTGAAGGAATACATTGAGCTTATAAGTAATTTTTATTTTTTCTCTTTATTTGTTTTGTGTTTTCATTTACATGCTGATATGAAGATTCCAACATGGACTATTTGATGCCAAACAAAACCTTGATAAAAAGGAGGAAAGTGAGAGTTTACATTCATTTCAATCTTAAAATATAGAAACATTCCATATAAATTTATATTTGAAAACATATTTTTTGATGTATTCATTATCCTATGTTAAGTATGTCTTTATTTTCATTTATATGTATACATGTTTACATTGTTTGACTATTTGAATTACTCCATTAATATAGATAATCTAAGTGGTTTGATGTGTTTACTCCATTTTAGGTTTTACATTATATTATCCATTTATTTAAATTTTATCTCCATCGTTATTTCCCCCTTCTCTTTCGTTTTTGTTTACTTTTATACTTTCTAGTTAAAAGTACCAAAAAAACCCATAATACGAGAGAGATACCCCTCTCAAATGTAGAGGAAAATCATGCTTAAACTCATTTTTTATCCAATGTTGAAAGTTTTAAGTCACATCCAATTGGTAAAGTCACAAAAATAATCTAAGTAATATGACATAAAAAATTTCCAATAAACCCCAACCGCAAGAGACCTTGAGTGGAAAGGAACCCTTTGGACCAATATCCATCCCTAATAACACTCTATAATCAACATGAAAATACATACCTTAAATAAAGACACACACACACACACACATGAAAAGTAATCAATAGATTTAAAACTTTTATTGATGAATTAAAAAAATAAGAGAATTTTTAATGACTTAGGTAAAAGTGATAGGAAGAAGATAATTTCAATACAAGTTAAAAAGAGATATAGGATGCAATAAAAAAATGGTCAAATAGAAAGATAAACAACAATAAAATTTTAATAATACCAGATGGATAATTAATTTAAATAATATGATAAATATTAATAACATCAATACTAATGGTATTAACACACCATATATTAAATCTAACATGACATAAAATAGAATGAAGTTACCACTATTTGGTAAAGATACAAATGATGCATATGTTGGCAATATTTTCACTGATGTCAAAGGTCTAGCATTTTTTGTGATAAAGGCCCCATTGCATTTAATGATATTTGTAATAGATATATATTGGCTAATGTGAGTTAATATTTATTTAATATTAATGAATATATTTTTGGTTGCATATGAGACAAAAGAAGGGCTCACACAGAAGTTAAAGAGCCATGGGGTAAAGACAAAAGAAGGATGGGATGCATTTTCCCATGAAGAGTCATCTTGGGGAATTCCAAGAGTCACCAAGTAAAGACAAAAGAGGAAGGGCACAATTTCTCATGAAGGGACACTTTTAGGAATACAAAAAGTCACCAAGATAAGGACAAAAGAGGGAAGGACGTTTTTGCTCATGAAGGGTCACCACATGACTTTTCAAAGGCAAGGATATGAAGGGTCATACAAGTTTGGCACCATTTTCCATTAGGATTGAAGGGTCACAAAGGTAGAAGGCCAAAGGTCATTTTCAAAGCTATAAATAAAGGCTTGAGAAGCCATTTATAATATGAGAGATAGAGGTTGATTTGATATTGTCATATCTAGCTTAGAAAAGCAATTATGAGAGATGAATATGATTTGTATTTGTTATATCTAGCTTAGAAGAGCAAAGGTGAGAGAGAGGAAAGATATTCTGTAATGAACTATCATTTGTTGAGAAATAAACATTGAGAGATAGTTGTGTGGTATACACAAAGGGGTTGGTGCTCATGTGGGTTGGTGCTCACGAATTATTGTTGGGTTGGTGCTTGGAAAAGGGAATGGTGCTCCTGTGGGTTGATGCTCATGAATTGTTGCTAGGTTGGTGCTTAGCAAAGGGGTTGGTGCTCCTATGGGTTGGTATTCATGAATTTTTGCTAGGTTGGTGCTCAGCAAAGGGGTTGGTGCTCCTGTGGGTTGTTGCTCATGAATTGTTGCTGGGTTGGTGTTCAACAAAGGGGTTGGTGCTCCTGTGGGTTGGTGCTCATGAATAGTTACTAGGTTGGTGCTCAGCAAAGGGGTTGGTGCTCCTATAAGTTGATGCTTATGAATATTGTTTGGGTTGGTGCTCATTCATATACTTGAGATTGTTCTCCATGGTTTTCCCCACATTGGGTTTCCATGTTATATCTGGTGTCTCTCTCTATCTTGTGTGATGTTTATTGTTTGAGTTTTATTGCATATCTTGAATGTTTGATTAAGTGGAATTTGATTAAGGGAAAGTTTTATAAGATATATGATATACTGATTCACCCCCCTATCAGTATATCCTATGCTTAATAATTAGTATCAGAGCAGGTTCCTTTTTGAAAAGTTTTACAGCTTGAAGGTAGATCAGGAAAGTGCAATGGCTGGGTCACAAGAAGCATTTTTTACAAATAAGGCACTTTTGTTTGATGGGATGAATTATGATGTTTGGAGCATAATAATGAAGACTTATTTGATGGCCCTTGGATTCGACATATGGAAAGTAGTGGTGGAGGAATATGAAGAGCCATAGACATCTATAATTACTCCAGTAGAAAATAAGGCAAGTGAATGTAATGCTAAAGCTTTAAATGCTATTTTATGAGGTTTATGTGAATCTAAATTTGTTAAAGTTATGCAATGTAAATCTTCTCATGAAACTTGGGTAAAACTTGAGAATATTTACAAAGGTGATGGAAAGGTTTAGCAAGCTAAGCTTCAGACTTTTAGAAGATAGTTTGAAATTTTGAAGATGGAAGAAGAAGAAGATATAGTAAGTTATCTTTTGCAAGTTGATCAAATCGTAAATTAGATTCAAGGTCTTAGAGAAACATTGGAAGAGTCAATGGTGTTATAAAAGGTTTTGAGATCTCTACCAATGAGATATGATGCAAAGGTTTTGGCAATCGAGGAGATGAAGAATTTAGCCAAGCTAAAGATGGATGAGCTTCATGGTATACTCACGGCACATGAGATGTGGACATAACAAGATAAACCCTCAAAGAGAGAATTGGCTTTCAAGACATCAAAGAAAGAGAGATAAGATTCAAGAATCAAGTGATAGTTCCAACGATGATGAAGACGACAACAGAGCACTTTTCATTTGCAAGCTGAAAAAAGGAACAAGTAAATATCAAGGAAAATTACCTTTTAAATGTTTTAATTATGGAGAGATTGGACATTTATAAACTAGATTCCAAAATAAGGGTAATGATGATGAAGAAGAAAATCCTACATATAAGAAGAATTTCAAAGGCAAATCTAAGAAGGGATTCAAGAAGAAGAACCTGTATTTAGAAGAAGAGGATATTTTATTCATGGCCATACATGAAGATGATCAAGAACAAGAAGAGGAAGAAGCTGAAGTGAATATGGAAGGAGAACTCATTTGTGCCCTAGAAGATTTAAAAGCTATTGAGAAGAAGAATCAAAGATTAAAGTGCCAGATCGACAAAAATAAATAGGAGTCAAAGGAAATGATTGAATATCTACAAGCACACTTTTAAGAAGCCAAGAAGAATGAATAAGATCTCACAACATAGTTGGAAATAGAAAAAAAATAATGTGAAAGGTATGTTATTGAAATTGCCTTTTTAAAAGAAGATATTAAGAAAGCAGTCAATGATAAAATAGTTAGTGACTCAAAATTTGAGGATAACACTAGCATATTGAATAAGATATTGGAAAGTCAAAAAGTAAATCAATATAAGATAGGGATTAGATTTGAAAAGAAAAAGAGCTATGATAAAGCTCATACAAAAGAGGAAACAAGGGAAGAAGTGAAGAATATAGAGGACATTTCAAACAGAGAAGGATGGAGAGAACAAAGCTACAAAAGACAATCAGGTCAGAGATATACAGACAGGTCTTATTTTTATGGCTATTGTTTTTATTGTAATGGATATGGTCACAAGAAATTAGAATGTAGAAAAAGAGCTAAAAATTTTAGAAATAAGAAGGAAATTCAACTAGAGTCAAGCAGAAGCCACAACTCTTTTGCTCCTCTATCAAGCCTTGATGAAGAGACCATAGTATGCTACAAGTGTAACAACTTCAGACACATAGCTCGGTATTGTAGAAGCATGTTTGATTCAGTCAAGAAGGATTAAAGTTTCAAAGTTCCATTCATCAAGAAGAAGGTTTAGACATGTTCATGGCAGAAGAAACAACCTGAAGATTCTATGTTGGTGCAAATAGCTTTGCATGTAAGAAATAAAGATCAGCCATGGTTAATTGATAGAGGATGTTCAAGGAATATGACAGGAGATAAAAGTAAGTTCATATATCTAAATAAGATCGATGGTGGAATAGTAAGATTTGGAGATAAAACCACTATTAGGATAGCCAAAAAAGGTACTTTGAGTTTGGATTATGGTAGAACTAAGACTAAGAATGTTTTGTATGTAAAAGATCTTAAGCATAATCTATTGAGTGTTAGTCAAATATGTGATCAAGGATACACATTAAATTTTCATGCTGAAGGTTATGATATTATAAGAAAAGATTCAAATGAGTTGATTTTAGATGCTCAAAGGATAGGGAACAATGTGTATGTATTGTCAGACATCTTCTCAAAGGCATGATCAAAGGACACGTTCAAAGATTTACGAGAGGAGTTGGGAGTAATTTCTATTACTTCTTGCCATTGATGTTCAGCATCAGTTAAGGGGGAGCTAAGTGTTGGCTCTAGGTAGGCCCTTTGCCATTGATGTCAAAGATGGAGAATAATAGGTACAGGTATAGGTGCAAAAATAGGTATGAGTGCATAAATAGGTACAGGGTATAGGTACAAGTTACTATAATAAGGGGGAGTTACTATATATTTTTAGATGACAATATGTGTAGGTGATAGGATGTGGCAATTTCAGGATTGATGTTTCCATCAATGACAAAGCGGGAGATTGTTTGTAATATTTTCATTGATGTCAAAGGTCTAGCATTTTTGGTGATAAAGGCCCCATTGCATTTAATGATATTTGTAATAGATATATCTTGGCTAATGTGAGTTAATATTTATTTAATATTAACGAATATATTTTTGGTTGCATATGAGACAAAAGAAGGGCCCATGGAGAAGTCAAAGAGTCATGGGGTAAAGACAAAAGAAGGATGGGACGCAATTTCCCATGAAGAGTCATCTTAGGGAATTCCAAGAGTCACCAAGTGAAGACAAAAGAGGAAGGGCACAATTTTTCATGAAGGGACACTTTGAGGAATATGAAAAGTCACCAAGATAAGGACAAAAGAGAGAAGGATGTTTTTGCTTATGAAGGGTCACCACATGAATTTTCAAAGGCAAGGATATGAAGGGTCATTCAAGTTTGGCACCATTTTCCATGAGGATTGAAGGGTCACAAAGGGGGAAGGCCAAAGGTCATTTGGAAAGATATAAATAAAGGCTTGATAAGCCATTTGTAATATGAGAGATAGAGGTTGATTTTATATTGGAATATCTAGCTTAGAAGAGCAATTTTGAGAGATGAATATGATTTGTATTTGTTATATCTAGCTTAGAAGAGCAAATGTGAGAGAGAGGAAAGAGATGTTATAATGAACTATCATTTGTTGAGATAACAACATTGAGAAATAGTTGTGTGGTATACACAAATGGATTGGTGCTCCTATGGGTTAGTGCTCACGAATTGTTGCTGGGTTCATGCTCGGCAAAAGGGTTGGCACTCTTATGGGTTGGTGCTTGGAAAAGGGGTTGGTGCTCTTATGGGTTGGTGCTTAGCAAAGGGGTTGGTGCTCCTATGGGTTGGTGCTCACAAATAGTTGATGGGTTGGTGCTTAGCAAAGGGTTTGGTGCTCCTACAAGTTGGTGCTTGTGAATATTATTTGGGTTGGTGCTCATTCATATACTTGAGATTGTTCTCCATGGTTTTTCCCACATTGGGTTTCCACATTATATCTGGTGTCTCTCTCTATCTTGTGTGATGTTTATTGTTTGAGTTTTATTGCATATCTTGAATGTTTAATTAAGTGAAATTTGATTAAGGGAAAGTTTTATAAGATATATGATATACTGATTCACCCCCCCTCTCAGTATATCTCGTGCTTAACAGCATAATAACACATGTTCATCTTAGACTCATATTTAATGAGTCACAACATCATTGATGATAACATTAAGGGATGACACCCTAAAATTATATATGAAAACTTAATTCATCCATACAACTACATGGGTTGATGTATAAAATGCATTTAAAATATATTTTCCCTACCCAAACATTCTAACTAAGAGTGTTAATAAGATGATGAAATTGATATATAAGGAAACATATATAGTCAAAGATTACAATGAGTGATTTAAATCAATAGTGTTGAAAATAGAGGAACCCCTAAATGAAAATTAAAATATTTAGTGGTCCATTACCGTCCTAATCCCACACCTTAGAGAAAATATGGATGGAATAATCTTCAATACATTTTCAAAAAATTTGGAGATGGTGTCACATCTAAAATTTTAATCATGGAGATGCAAGACATATACATAATTTAAAGACTACAATTGGATTTATAGTAGTTAAGGCTCATACAAGAAATATATATGAAGGGTGGTGAGTTTGGATCACTATATATTAAGAATACCCTAGAAAAATCTATAATTTGGTGCACCAACTATTGTGTGGAAGGACACTCTATGATACAATGTACCCATAGTAATATGTAAAATGAGTTGAACAATAAAATTATCACAAAAACCTATGGGAATGTCTCATCCCATTTAACATTTTATATATGGATAAATTATGTACTATGTAATTTTTAAGGTATATTATCAACATATATAGAATATGTGTACAATATTGGAAGTGGCTCCACCCAAAAATCAATTAATTTATTCAACTAAGTTTGAGTATTTTAACCAATATAATCACACCTTACCTACCATAGATGCACTATCAAATGTGAAAAATACTAATCAGATTAGAGTGGTATTATTTCATCAAATGCCTTCACCATAATTACCTATGGGGAATTCTATTATGCCACACCCTAGTTAGAAATATCAAACCACTCCTGTAATTCAAGATAACCAACCTCAATAGTATTCTACAAACCAATATGGATATAGTGGAGCTAACAAAATGGGATATAGGGGATGATTATATGGAGGGAAAGAAAATTACCAATTGGGGAGAGGATATAATACAAATTATTTCCATGGTTATAATCAGGAGAGACCTACACTTACATATTACAAGTTCATAAATGTGGGGCATATTACTAAGAACAAAATTACAAAATTAAAAAGTTAAAAATGATTCATTCTCATGCCCTAAATTAGAATGATTTTATAATAATGGTATACAAAATACTAAGGATTTATCAAAATCTCCCTCACAAAAAGGGGTAAAATGTTTAAGAAAGCTACCCAAAGGATAAAATATAAAAGGATGGCATAACAAAGTTCACTTATAAATATGAGAATATAAGATTACACCTATGGAACAAAAAACCATTTAAACATACATATATGTTTGATAAAATTAGTGAATGCCAATAAACATTTAAAGAATAGATGGAGAGACCATGGAAGAAGTCTCTTAATTATATTAATGATGATTTAAAACCTAGGGTGGTGGTAACTAATTGCATCAAAATAAAAACTAGGAAATAAAAGGTGTTATATACTAATTCTAAATAAAAATCATTAAAAAATAATGAAAGTCCAAACACCCATGAATATGAACTCATAGTGGAAAAAATTAGAATAATAATATAAGAAAAATAAGATAAATATCAACTCAAAATTATTTATTTTGATGAAAAAGAGATTGGGAATTTAAAAAGAATTTTTAAAATAATTAAGAAAAATGATTTGGTGACTAAATTATTATAATTATGTAAGTATTTTAAGAATAAATATATAGATCATAGAGTATAAAATAATTATAAAAACCATATGAAAAATAAAAATAAAATATTTATATTGAGTAGGAAATGGAAGAAGATGGTCATTATACTCAATATAAATATATATGGCCATGAGGTTAAGACTAAATTTTTGGATATTGGTGGGAAAAACATTTAACACATAACCCATGGGATAAACTTGGTAAACCAAAACTACATGGCCCTACTTATGATATTACGATGACTAATGGTACACCACACTCACTTAGTGGAATGTTGAGAGATGTGGAAGTGAACTTAATGGGAATAAAAATAAAGCTAGAATTTGAAGTGATCTATATGTACAATAAATGATCACAATCCCTATTAAATTTAGAGTGGTTCATTGGATTTAATATTTCATTAAAATTTGAATGAGGAAAGTACATTCAAAATAAATGGCTTGGTATTCCACTTTCCACTAGAAATAGGAATCAGAGGTACATGGTCAAAGGAGTTATGGTTAGATAAAGAGGAAAATTATTTTGATGATCTTGGTAAGGTATATATACTCAAGAAAATCCAAAAAATAGAATATGAACCTAAACCAAATGGAAAGGGTGAAAAAATACTAGGAGAAGAAGAGGTAGAAGCAACATCATGGGAAAAAATTGAATCATGGATATAAGGGACAACTAAAACAATAGTAAGGTATGTTATATGATAAAAATATATGTAAAGGGAAGAATAATACTTCATTAAAAAATAAATAACCATATATACTAATGTTTAATAACATAGAAAGGAATTCTCATAAAAAAATTACCCAAATTCACTAGGAATAGAATTATTAAGGACTACTTGAAACATATGATAAGGGCATTCCCCCAAGAGGAAATTAAGTTGAGGGCCATTGATGACACATTAACTATCACTATATCAAGGTGTTGGAACACTAATTAATAAACCATATAATATGGGAAGGCATTTAAGGTATTAATTAGTATAAGATTTGTTAAGTCATAAAATTACTTTCTAGAAATACAAAACTATGTAGAAACATCAAATCCAAGAAGACATAGTAAATAATATGAAAATGTATGATCAAAAAAAGATGAAACTTATATATGAATGTGGTAATATATATTTAATTTGACATTAGACACAATTAAAAAAACATGGCACATACATCAAGAGATGTAGAAAGGAACTAGTATATGGGAGGACCTAAAATTGGATTTTTGTATAACTTTCAACTTTTGGGACCCATATACTAGATTCTATTGAGCATTGTAGAAAATAAAACCATTTTTATTTATGGAAAACTCTACCACAAATAATTAATTTTATATACTAAAAATATAAGAAATAAGGATAGTACATATGGATGATTGGGAGTAGATTGGAATGATTGTAAGAGTTACCAAAAAAGAAAAAATAAAAGAAAAATAAAAGAGCTTGAGCATGTCATATTTCCAAAGAATAGCAAATTAGGAGGAGAATGAGGAAGAAAAACCAAAAAACATAAAAATAGATATTGAGGAAGGAGAAATACAAAATTTTGACACCATGGATGATAAAACTCAATATTTATACCAACCGCTTAAAATTAGAGAAGAGAACATAACCATAAAAAACAACCCTAAGATGGCCAAAGTAGGAAACTACTAGGAAAAAAAATAAGTGGAGAGAATATTAGAGTTACTTAGAGAGTTTAAATACATATTCCCAAAAACATTTATTGATCACAAAATAATAAAATAAGATATGGAAACTTTAAAAATCTAATTAAAAGAGGGTATTAAACCATTATAGAAACAACCATATAAACTCAATCCTAATGTTAGGCAAACATAAAAATTGAGTTGGATAAGATGCTAGCTGGTGGTATCATAACCCCTATAGAGGATACATAATGGATAAGTCTTATGATGATTTTGAATAATAAAAATTATAAAATATGCATATACATTGACTATAGATAATTGAATAAGGCTTGGTTTCATGACCCCTTTCCAACACCATTTAGTGAAGAGATATTAGAAAGTGTTGTTAGTAGAGAGATTTATTCATTCACTTATGAATTCTTAGGATACCATCAGGTCAGAATAAAACTAGATATTTGAACAAAGACTACATTTTACACATAATGGGGATATTATATGTATGTACTGATATCCTTTAGATTGAAAAATACACTGGTTGTGTTCATATACATAATTTTTAATGCATTTAAGGATTTTATACATGGGTTTTTATAATTGTGTCTTAATGATTTAATGGTAAATGGGTTAATTAAATACCATGTCCAAGTATTGTGTATGATGTTCCAAATATGTAGACAACTAAAAATTTCTCTTAATCTCAATAAATTATTCTTTACCACATCTTTTGTTAGTTTATTGGGACACATATTATGTGAATAGTGGATGATGATATATTTAATTAAAAGTAAAATCATCATAAAAATACCACCAACTAACTAAGACACAAGAGGAGCTTGGAATAATATTGGGTTATATAGGATATCATTTTAGGTTCATATGAAAATTCTTAACTATAAGTGCACCCATAGAGGATGTTTTGAATAATCAACATAATCAACCATTGAATTGGTC
This sequence comes from Torreya grandis, assembly GCA_037957365.1. Classification (NCBI taxonomy): domain Eukaryota; kingdom Viridiplantae; phylum Streptophyta; class Pinopsida; order Cupressales; family Taxaceae; genus Torreya; species Torreya grandis. The sequence continues at coordinate 2,814,391 of JARHVA010002058.1, forward strand.
AAAAACAAGTCAAGAAACATTTTACACATTGAAAAATAAAAATGAAGATTCCCTAATACTAGTGTTTTTAGACTAGAATATCCCATTCCATGTCCATGTTGATGCCTCTAGAACTGTAATAGGAGTAGTGCTGGGACAGCCTCATAGAAATATAGATCATCCAATATCATTTTCCACTAAGAAATTAGATAAGGTAGAAAGGAATTATTCAACCATAGAATGGGAGGCACTCATTATGGTGTATACAGTGTAGAAATTTAGATGTTACCTATTAAAAACTCCATTTATATTATTTACAAGCTATGATCCACTTAAATAATAGATAAATAGACCAATGATATGTTGAGACCAACACCCCCCCCCCCATCTTTATTTTTTTTTAAAAGGGGACCCCTATGATTGTTTCCAGAACCTTTGTATTCTATAATAAGTGTGAAAGATTGTCTGATCTTGAATTTTAAAAGTGAGTCAATCTTTAAAAAAGACATGAGCTTTGGCGTATCTGATTATGATCATGTTTTTAATGTTGCTAATTAATCATCCTTAAGGTGATTAATTATAGGTTTCATGGAAGAAGTCAGGGTTCCCAAATAGTAAACCCTGGGGGTTTGAATTTAAACATTCATGGGAAAATATAGTGGGAAATTTTATGCATGATCAAATTTTAACTTAAAATTCATGTGCTTTTGCAGATATAATGCTTTATGCTTATTTTATATATTTAATCCAATGGTGTGTTAAGTTTAAATTATTTTTTAAAAGCATATAGTTAATGATTTGGGCCCTAGTAAGGATCCAATGATGATCGCTTTATCAGATATTTTAAATCTAATGGTGCAAATTAAAGACAAAACTATAGGAACTCCCAAGGGCTTTACACATGGTATTTAGTTATTAAATCAATAAATTTCATTATATTAAGTTTTATAGGTTCTCTCCCATCATTTTAAATCTATGAAGATGTATTTGACATGACCTAACCCATAAAATTTAACCCAAATAATCCCTGAAGCCTTGGGAACTCTGGGGCCCTTTACACATGGCATTCAGTTATTAGATCAATAAATTACATTATCTTAACTTTGATAGGTTTTATCCCATAATTTTACATCTATGAGGACATATTTGATGTGACCAAACCCATCAAATTTAACCGAGACAATCCTCAAAGCCTTTGGAATTCCCTGAGGCTTTACATGTGGCATTCAATTATTGGATCAATAAATTCCATTGTCTTAAATTTAACAAGTTTGATCCCATCATTTGATGTCTATGAAGATGTATTTGACATGATCAAACCCATCAAATTTAACTTAGATAATTTTTAAATCATAATCAAAGGGAACATTTTTAAAAAACCTTTTAATAAATTTTTAGCTTTTTATGAAGACAAACATAGTATATAAAGATCTTAGCCTAAGTCATTTTCTTTTTTTAAAACATAAAATTATTAATGAAATTTTTAAGCCTAAGATTTATATAATCATGGAACTAATTAAAAGGTAATAATCTTGTAGGATCTAATGACAATCACTTGTTCATTAGATTTGATCTAATAGTACATTGAGCCTAAAATCCTTTTTAAAAAAGCATATGTTTAATGATATGGCCCTAGCCAGGATCCAACGGTGATCACTTAATCATTGGATTTGATCTAACAGTGTGATGAAGTTGAGGAATTTTGAAAGGCCTCATGATATTGAAACATGGCATAATTAGTGAGCTTAAAAATCAAGAGACCAATGAAATGCAAGGACCTAGATTCTATTTTTCAAAGCAAATTAAAGAAGACTTTTGAAAGCTAATGGCTAGCCTTAAACTAGAATTTATGAAATTTATTGTGAAAGGCATGGAACCCTACCACATAATTTCTATGTAGGTATAGAAGATCAAAATTAAATATATCCTATTCTTGATAATGTATAAGACATGAGAATGAGGTCCCATCAAATTTGAGGCACGTACGAAATCAAGAATTAGATATTTTTGCCATTAAACATAGAAACCTTGAACCCAATATAAAGAAGGACTTAAGTTGGTTCAATTTATCCCATAGTAATTAAACTAAGTCCAACTTGATTTCAGAGCAAGTGCCTTAGTGAGATCTTTGTTTTCATTAACTACAATTCAGTGTTATCAATGGTGATGGGTAGGCAATAGATGAAAATTGAAGTAGAGCTTTACCTAACTTTAGATGGTGAAGGAAGGGTATTTAAAGACATAGAGTTAGATTTAATAGCCTTGAATGTGAATGGAATCAAAAATTGGTCTAAATTATTCTCCTTTATAGAGGAATTGTAACTAATTTCCTAGGAGGAAAAGAGGAATGATACGGTACACCAAAGATATAAATACCTAGTATCAATTTAATTGGTAGACCTTCACCATGTGGATGCTAAACCAAAGGTAATGCATTGCATCAACCTTATTGTTCCTATTTTCATTAACTATAGAATAGATGGATAATGGATTATTCATGAAGGAAATATCAATAAATTTTCATGTATAGCTCCCATGGCCTTTGAGGCTTACTATGAGATCCCTTTTCCTTATGTCAATCTCCCTTCTTTGAGAGAATGGAAAATTTCCCAAAACCTAGATTTAGTCCACTCACCTTGGCTAATACAAGGTTACCATATTTTTAGGACCCCTAATGGTGAGATTCATATTACCTAATATAGGGAGAGTTTTAGGGTAGCTATGAATTTATTTAATAGAGCCTTTGGTGCCTCTTCTACAAATTATTTAAGTAAGGTTTGGGTATCTTATGTCTATTACATGTTGGAATAGAACTTAACCCCTCCCGTTGGAGACTTAATAAGTTTTTTATTGGCCAAACAATTTACAGTCATCAAGAGAAAGACCTCCAAGCAATTCTTTATGATGTCTTACCTCTTGGATTCATTCCTAGCCTCTATTAATTTCCATAGCATCTAAAATTGGTCCCCTAATGGTAGAACTACCATTTCCCATCATTACTCCAAACTACATGTTTTAAAATACAAGAATTACATGTAATTCATATGTGATGGTATCTTCCCAATCATTTTTGAGACAATCATTGGTATCCCTATGCCTAGGCTTCATCCTCTAATCAAAAGACAAGTGAAGACCATGGGGTATGTATGATTCTATCCAAATTACATTGTAATAAGGATAGAAAGAATCATGGTCTAACCATAGAAATTGCCTAGATATGTTCCCAATAAGCTTGTAAAGAAAAAAATTGATTATAAAATCATCCAGGGAATGGATTGACACTGAAAGAAGAATAAGAAGGCTCAGGTTCATCCCTTTCCACTAGATATTAGGAGAATTGTAATCAAGGATTGGAAATAGCTAGAGATCATGGTGGTACATAGGAACTCTTTTGATTTCCATCTGGATGATCTTAAGATGTGGGACCCCAATGATAGAGTGGCTAACCCTATTTGGGATAAAAAGGTCCCAAAGGCTGAGTACAAACATCAACCAGGTATGGGAGATGGTATTTACACAAAGGAAAGGAACTTTGAAGAAGTCTTGTCTAGGGTTAAAAATTACAACATCAAATAAGAACATAGGCTAGTCAGGTATAATAAGCCCTCAAAATAAATATGGTAGCTACATCCCTTACATTATAATTTATTACCATGACTATGTAGGACTACACATCAAGAGCTACCTATTAGAGTACAATATTTTGAGCCTCAGTAGAGATAATTGGCAGAGTCACCCTAGGTTGGGTAACCTAAGGATGTAAAAATAAAATGTAAAGATGTGATTTAAGAGTCCATCATAGAGCATAGACCTAGTGAAGGTCCCCAAATTTAGGCATCCCCACCAAGGCCTTCTTCCCCAATAGAGGTTATTAGCATGATTTCTTTGGAAACTAGATAAATAGTGGAAAGTGCCCTTATTAACATCATAGTTACCTATGGTTCTGATAAGGAAGAGGATCCATCTAGGGAATCAATAAAATAATTAGTTACATTAGACAGAGGAAAGAGACAAACAAAATTGGCCTTAGTTCATCTAGCTCCAAGAAAGAGGCCTAGGTTAACTTTTACTCACCCTACTAATGAAATCAACCTATTCAGTGATGTGAGTCCTATTTATGGACCAAATATTCCTAATTTTTTTATTTATGGGAAGTTGAAAAAAATCACATCTCTTTCTAATTCACTAGTTTTAACTTGAGTTGACATGGATGTTCAAGATAATGTCAAGCCTTGGATTCAAGATATTATGAATAGACAAGCAGAGAGAAGCATCCAAATCCTTCACAATAAGGAAAGCCAAGGGATTGACACCCCAAGAGCCTTTAGGAGTTTAAATGTAGAGATTCTTGAATAGATAAAGGTAAAGGAGTCAAACCCTTAACTCCTTTTAAATCTAGATACATCAACTCTTGAGAGAGTAGTGACCAAGAAGGTTATTATTGGTACTAATGAGTTCACCTTTTAGAAGGTGGAACCATTTATGGGCTTAACTCCTATTATAGGGTAGGTAGTAGGGGAGGATCCTATATTTCAAGAAGATGCGGCTAGTATAGTACTAGCCCAATCAATAATGACCTTCGCTGGAGTTTAGGGAATGAAATAGAGGATTCTTAACTTGGAAAAAGAAAAAAAAGATTTAAAATCTCAAATCCTCCTTTTAATTCCTGAGGATGTATTAAAATTATTGAATAAATCTTTGATGGATGCATTTGATAATTTTAAAAGCATCAAGATTAGATTGATTGATTTAAACCATCAAATTGAGGTGTCATAAGCCTTAATGACTCTATTTTGAATTCTCAATCTCAAATGGAGGAGCTCATCAAGGTACATAAGACAAAGTAGGTCTTGGACATCAATATTATCAAACTTAGACATCTAGACATCTTCATGGTGGTTTTGATGGATAAACAAGAGGATTTAATCACTTGGAGTAATGATATCAATGACTTCATCAAGATCGACATAGTTTTGGTAACCATATTGAGAAACTTTTTAGAAATATATTAGATAACCCTTCTCAAACCACTACTATAGGCCTAATTAGTGATGATTAATTCAAGAAAAAGGTTGGTGTTCACATCCAAAGCATCATATAAAAAAAAGGTCATTCAACCAAGGAAAACAAGAAGATCTTTGATATCATCATTTCTGTAGGGAAGGAAATTGTAGAAGCACAATGTATCAAGGAACTTGTATCTTGGGCTGATAAAGAATTTGATAAGTTGGTAGATCAAGAAGAGGATTGTCTAATAAAGCCTATAGTTGATTTTGAATTAATCAAGGAGTAATATACCAAGGTGAAATACTTTCTCAAATATATCTAATTGAATGACCCACTAATGAAATTCCTAAAAGAATATTCTTTTTTTAAAGTATATGCTAGTATGTTAGCATATAGTCTTTGTTGTCAAGTTGGCATGTGACTTTCCACATTGTATCTTTATATTAAGGACAACTATCCTTATCTACTATGGATATTTTGAAAGCTACCTAGTTAACCACCTATTTTTATTATAAATAGGTAGATGGTTACCATTTTTAAGGGGGAGTTTTTGAGAAATTGTATACCAGGAGCATTTAATACAACTAAGGAATTTTGAAAAGATTATCTGTATAGTTTTGTTGAATGTCCATGCTACCTCTCAATTTCAAATAGTCATCTTGAATTTGAATGATTATTCTTGTTTTAAGTTACATTATTTGTCATAGGGTTGTTAATTTATGATAAATTATAAATTGACTATAAATATCTCAAGTACACATCATTCTATTTGCTCTATATTTGGATGTACTTAGGTTATTTAGATCATAATAGCAAATCTTTAAAGTAAATTTGGTTCTTACTTATGATTCATATTTTTCCTTTGAATTTTGCCTAATTTGTAATATAATTTTATCTTATGATATTTTATAACATAATTTTGTTCAAATGTGCTCAAAGTAATTAGAATTTTGTCATAATATTTGAGATGAAAAATTGCAATCACATTTCTTTCTTAATTTACCCTTCTCTTTTTTTATTTTTATCAAGATTCATGCTAGCTTAAATATCATTGTTAATACACATTTATTTTATCTTATAAGTCATAAAAAACTATTAAATATCTAAAGATTTAAATCCTGGTGGCTCCCAAGCACTAAATCAAATAAATATTATGGATAGTTCTCATACCCTACTTCTATTTCCACCATAGACATCATTAAATTTTCACAAACTGCAACTCATGCCTTGAATTTTTCAAATCCTAAAATGACTAGTTTTCATCAACACTAAAGAGTACCTATGGTACATTTTAAATAATCAACATGATATAAGGAACAATGTGACACTAGATTATGTTATTTCAATAATTTGATATCAAAATTATAGTCAAACTAGGAAAGGGAAAAATGGACCTGATTACCTACATCAAATAATCATATGAAAAGATATAAGACTAACTAAGGATGAGTTTCTCAAAACTCACCTCTTCCACATGGAATCAATTCCCAAATTTTTGGATAATATTATACAAGTTTTATCTAACAAAGAGTTTATGAATGAGTATTATACATTACATAGAAAGATATTGATGATCAAAACATTTACCTTCATGTTAATTTAAGGAACACTATATAAGATAGGAAGAGATGAGGTGTTATAAACATTATCATTACCTTATGAGTGAAATAAAATATTAATATAAGCCCATGATGGAGTTGTAGGAGGGTACAAATCTAAAGAAGTTATGGGAAAGAAAATATTATTAGAAGGATTATGGTGGCCATTAATTTTTAAGGATATTATTTAACCCTAAAAATCAAGATTAGGATTATCTAGGGTTAAAGGAGATAGAGATAACCTAAGGTACAAGGGTGATAAACTATCTTTATAGTAAACCGATAAGATGTTAAACCTGAATATAACATATGTTGAATTCATTAAATTTAGATTGGCTAGAAATAATAAGTATAATTATGTTACATATGTAAATGACAAATAGGTAATTTACATAGTTGGTTCTACTGATGACATAATTATGGATCTAGAATAGGCAAAAATTAGATTGAAATATGATTCTAAAACAATCACTAGATTTTGGTTTGAGTGTCTCTATAGATATAAACACTAGCATCATCCTATGATGGTTGTGTTAACACTACTATCTAAACCTACTGTAAGTGTCCTATATAATATAATTGTTATAAAAGGATACAAACCCATGGATGCTTTTATGTTTTTCTTTACCTTCATTATGGTTCATTTAGATCTAGGTCATAGATAATTTCTCCTCATGAAAATTCAAAACCCTAGTTATTCATATTCATAGTGACCTTATGGGAAAATGGATTAGTGGGCACATGGTGTTTAGATGACCCCAAATAACTCCATATAAATTTTCACTACCTACATATCCATTAGTATGAAGAGGACCTAAAACTGATGTAGTTCTCCCCTACCTATTAGCTTGTGTGTGAGTGATTTGGAAATCAAGTACAATAATGACCTATCTTATAACATAGAAAATCAAGTTTTTAGGTTGATCTTTTAGTAATTTAGACCTATGTATGTGATTTTCCTATGAATGATATGCAAATAAGATAAAATAGCAAAGATTTTATTTGTTGAATGATTAATTTAATGTTTTGATAAGTTGCCTTGGTATGTGATAGGTATTTCATAGGTGAGGTATGAATGAGGGTTGTTATTATATTTATACCAATCCTTTTGGATAATTAACTCACATTAAAGAACTTAAGATGACTATTAGGATAAGTTTCATTTTAAAATTAGATGACCTGATGGCATTGAACACTTGTGTTAGATCATGACACCTATGTTTATACAGGTGTTTGACGAAGATTCTAGTGTTTAGGGAATATGAAAGTAGTTACATGATCATAAATTTAGGGGCATAAGATAATAACATTTTAAGAATTCTAGGAAAGATAAAAGTTATGGGTTATCAACATAAGATTGGTAAGACCAAGAGATAAGCCAAGGGGCACAAGATAGAGTAGATGCAATACTTTAAAAAGTGGGAAATGTCAATAACTAGGAGGAACATTCAAAGTCTGATTTTTCCAAGAATACAAGACTAGGTTCTATATAATCCATAAAAAATTGTCTACATTTTACCCTCCTTAATTGAGTAATAAAATTGATGGTCTAAAGGAGAAGCAATGCATACCTAGGTGTGTATAACACATCTTGCATTTTCTTAAGCCCAACTTGTGTGCAGGTGACTAACCTGAAACCAAGATCAGTTACAGTATATAATCAATGAATATAATATAGAATTGAAAGTATTAAAATTATTGAAATTGAAATATAAAGGTTTTGAAGTTCACATATGTATCGATGAAACTACCTTGGCTATTAGGAAGTTGATTTGAAAAGATGTATCATTTTAAAGATATAAAACTAAGATTAAGATGAATATATATAAATATTTAAAGTACATACATATAAGGAGATAGAGAAAAATATTAGAAGAAACATTCCCCCAACCTTGAAGGAAAGGTGAGTTGCCACTCAGTATTTGAAATTAGATCAATTTTTCAACCCAATGATACTTATAACTTGGTGAGTCTAGATGTTATAATCAAGTCCAAAAGTCTAACATAAAAACTTGGAAATATTGAGGGATTTAATCACCTTGACCATGCCAACATTAAACTAACTACTATAGTAGTTTGGCTCAATACGGTCCATAATATTCCATCCTAGGAATCAATATATAAAAGTCCATGATATGGTAAAAATCCATAAAAAAGATAAAGCTCAATAATTGAGAGGAACATTCAAGGTCTAATTTTTCTAAGTGTCTAAGACTAAGGTAATATATAATCCATAAAATTGTGTCTACATTTTCCCCTCCTTAATCAAGTAATCAAATTGATGGTTTAAAGGAGAAGAAATGTGTACTTGGGGTGTGTATAACTCACCTTGACTTTAATTTATCCCAACTTGAGTGCTTTTTTGGTGGCTAACCTGCAACCAAGATCACTAAATATGAAGAATAGATTGTGATTTGAAATGTATTGATGAAAAACATACACATAATTTTATCTAAAAATTAGATGATCAATACATGGAATGTGAATACATCAAATCTCTTATCCATAAAAGTGTTTTCAAATCTGAATATAATTTATATTTTTCAAAATTAGGCAAAATTTCATAACATATGCACCTTAGATATGTCTCAGGTGGAAATTATGTATAACAATGGTACCGATGTGTAAATTTATACCACAACTATGAATCTAAATTATATAAATATGCATTTTGGTCAATTTGGAAATGGTGTAAGTGTGGATAACGTGCTTTAAAAGCATTCCCCCAATATATATGGATAAATATGAAAACTAGAATAATTTCCAATGTGGAGGACATGTTTCCAAAACATGCCCCCATTATAATATGGAGATGTTGAAAACTTAATAAGTGGGGGAAAATGATTCCAAAGCATTCCCCCATTGAATATGAAAACTATTCCAAATGTAAACAAATGTGGAGAATATACTTCCAAAGCATTCCCCCACTAGATCTAGAAATTGTGAATGTGTGAAAACCATGCCTATATGACATGCCCCCATTAAATCTGAAAACTATACTAAATGTGGAGAACATGCATCTATGACATGACCCCAATAATATTCCCCCCTTTGAGGTGAGGTAATAATATAAACTAGTAGTTAACTCACCTCAAAATGATAAGATAATTTAATAATCTATAAATAAAACCATGTAACATAACTAAGGAGCATGTCTAAGTATATACACCATTGAATAACATAGAATAGGGTGATCAAATTAAGGATTAATATGCATGATAAGGATCATGATAATGTATACATAGTAAAAATAAAATATTAGTAAGTAAATCAAGCACACAAATAATATCACTCAAAATCAAGTCAAAATAAAATTATCCAAGGAGACTAAAAACAAGGGACATGTTCAAATATTGCAATTTAAGGAACATGACTTAGTCTAATGACCATAAAAACAAGGATGACATATTAAAATGTACATACAAAAATTAATGACATGTTAAAAATTCTAAATAAATTAAACATAGGCATGAGGTCCACAAATAAAAAATCATATTTAAATGCTTGAACAAGTAAGATAATATCAAGGTAAGACACTAAAGGAAGTGCATAAAGGAAATCATAAGCAACCAATATAAACATGTCATAGTATACCATGGATCAAATGTGTTAGTAAAAAATGTCAAGTTCATAGCATATCATGTTCAAATGTTACGACATAGGGAAATTAAAAAAATACCCTAATGGATACATACTTTCTGATTTTATCAAGTGTTTTTTGTACTTAGGTTTTTTGATATGTTATACAATGATAACCTAAGGAAGCTCCATATTTTTTCCTTTGAGTATTGGAGAAATTATTTTAATGGATTATAAACACTTTACTTAAAATTTATATAGAGTTTAAATATTAAAAAGATTGTATAATTTCATTTTAGCAAAACCTTTACTTTATAGTACACCTAATCTATCTATTAATCAGATTGTTTGGCTCATTATTAACACACATTAAATATTTTTCATGTGATTTATCCTTATCTTATAATTTTGAATTTATTTTAATTTTATTTTTGTTATTTTAATCATTTATTTATTTTATTATCCTCCTCACATCATTAGTTTTTTATTAACTTTTTGACTATGTATTTAGCTAACAACATCCACTTGTTTTAATTTTTAAGCTCGTATTTTTTAATTCCAACTAGTTTGTGCCATATATCATTATACAAAAACAAACTCAACTAATTTTTAGTATTTACAACCTCATTATTTCATTTCCATAGTTAATTTCATTCCTCACATTTTTCTTTCCTTAACTAATGCTTCATATATATTCCTTGTTTTTTTTTATCTGATTTTTTCCTTCTATTCTTTTTTATAATTTTATTTAAATTGTTTGTATGTTTTTATATTTTTTTTCAAATTTACTTTGTATTTTTAAAATTTTCATCCCCTCTTTCTTCCTACTTCCTAATCTTATTGTTTTTCCAACTAGGGTGTTTGGACATGATCATACAACTAGATATCAAGATGGTTTTAGGACACTACAATATCCTTATTCAACTTACCTATCTAGGAGGCCAATACCAACTTAATGGGGAGGTAACATGATTTATGAAAAAAAATAAGCATATGGTATAGCTATATTACATTTTACCCTATTTCACTTGGTTAAAAGGATAGTGTTACTTCATAATATCTCTTTATTGTTTATTGTGGCTCACTGTAATTATTTATTCTGTAGAGTTTTAGTTGAGTTCCATTCACAAACCCTTTTTATAATGTTCCTACAAGTGATTTTATTTTTAATTTTCCTTATTATAGTATATCATCCACTATGTATTATCCAAACCATCTTATTTTTAACTTCCTAGACTTTTATACTTGTTATCATATAGTAAAGTTTTATCCCTAATCTGAAATTATTTAACCTTGATATGTCTATCATGCCAAGATTCTTGGTTTATTTTCTCTTTAGTTTGATTATTTTACACTAATAAACCTTTTTCATCTATTTTTTCTAGTTTTATAAATATACCCTAAATGGAATCTTTTTCATTCATTTTATATGTTAGAGCAAGTCTCAAACTTGGTAATATATACTCCATTGGTAATATTGATTCTAGGCCATATACTAATTAAAATGGAAAATAATTAGTTAATATTTTTTAGGTGTGTGGTAATCCCATATTATTATCAATTTCTTAGTATCCTAATTTGCAATCTCTTTATTGCATATTTTGATTAATACTTTCTCTAATACCTTATTAAATGCCTCAATAGTGTCATTTTATTAAAGGTTGTAAGGAATGATCTTGTTATGCTAGATTACGAAGTGATTAATTAGTTCCATAATTTTATTTTTGATGAAGTTATTACCTTGATCACTTTTTATACTTAAATACATACAAACCTTGTTATTATATTTTCATACATGAATTTTATGACAATCATGGTAGTATAATATTTTATTGTCATAATTTATTCCCATATTGTTAAGTATTCAATTATAGTAATAATTAACCTATCATTTCTCTTATTTTTTATAGGTTTGATGGGACCTATAAAATCAATTTACCATTTCTTGAATGGAGCTAGTGAAAAAACTAGGTAGAGCGGCATCTCATATATAACATTTGGTTTCCCCACTCTATGGTATATGTTACAATTTCTCATGTATTGATGTGAATCATTAGACACTATTTTATACACTATATATCACCTCAATATTATACACTTTGAATACTTAAACCTTGGATGTTCATCTTAATTATATACCTTTCTTACTTTCATAAGTCTCACATATACTCTATATTGATATCCTTGACCTATTTCTTAGTCCAACTAATCTTGTGTTGATGATGTAGACCTTATATCCTACCCATAACAATTAAAATTTACTTATATTATACCCCTAAAAGTTATGATCATGTACCTAATTTATTATTCCCTAGACACTAGCATCTCAAATAAACACCCACATCAACATAGGCATCTTTCTCTAACACAAGTGTCGAGTGTCGTAAAGTCATCTAAATTTCAAGTGAAACATATCCTAATGGTTATCTTAAGTGGTTTAATGTGAGTTACTTATCTAAATGGAATGATATAATTAAAATATCAAGCCTCATTCGTACATAACCTAGGAAAGACCTAACATAGACCAAGGAAATTTATCAAAGCATTTAATCAAGCACTCAATAAAGTAAAGCTTTCATATTTTATCCTATTTTCATATAAGTTATAATAAAAACACATATATGAGTCTGATGTATTAAAGGATAAACCTAAGATCTTGATGTTATAGGTTATAATATAGTTCACTATGGTACTTGATTTCTACATATTGCATGATTCACATAAAATCAAACACATAGGCGAGAACTAAATTAGTTTGAGGCCCTTTTTAGAGTATTGGATATATAGGAAATGAAAATTTATAGAGGTGTATTTAGGTTCATATTAACACCATTCACCCACTAAACCATTTTCCCTAAAGTCATTAAGAAGATGAAGAACTAGGTGTTTATAATTTCATGAGGAGAAACAATCCATGACCTACATTTGAATGTACTAGAGGGAAGTTTAAAAAAACCTAGAAGAATTTAGGCAGTTGCATCCTTTTCCATAAGCTAGCCTATATAGGATACCATGTTAGGTTCAATAGTAATATGAATGTAACCATCTTAGGCTGATGTTAGTGTTTGTGGCTCTAGAGGCACTCAAATTAGAATTTGGTGACTATTCTAAAATCATCTTCCAATCTTATTTATACATGTTCTAGATCTATAATTATTTTATAATTAGAAATAGTAAAGTAAATTACTTCTTTGTCATTTTCATATTTAGGATTGTTGTACATAATATTTTTAGCCTATCTCAGTTTAGTGAATTAAACATATGTTATATCTAATTTTATCATATTATTGGCCTAATTTTGATAAATTGTATCACCCTTATACCTTAGGCCATCTCTAACCCATTTAACCCTAGACAACCCTAATATAGTTTATTAGGGTTAAATATTTGGTGACCCTGATTCATATGAATGTAAACATTTTTGATTCCTAGTGTTTTTAGTAAGATAAAGTTTTATATTTTTTTACCTTTTAATTTCATAATTATATTATTTTCTAAAAAACCTATGCATAGCCCTATATTGGGAGGTGTGCTTATATAATACATTGATCTTCCCCTTTTTCTTCCTAAAATGTCTAAATCCATTAAGGGACATAATCTTAAGGATTATGATGATACCAATGTTGAGAATGAAAAATAAACTAATGAGGTTATCATAGAAGAAGATTCTGATATTTCTAAACCATGATTCTAATGAAACCAATGATCATGAGAAAATAAACCATTAGTAAACATAAATACTTGCATTATTTTATGAATGTATTCATCAAAACCCTAAATATCTTGATGAAATCAAAAAACTATATTTGAAACTAAAAATGCAAATACCATAGATGACCAAGCAAGTCAATCTATTGATCATACTATTAGAGCATGGGTCATCCCCATATACCAACAAATCTCCACTTAAACACATTACCACTTAATACTTCTAATAGAGGCATGAGTTATATGTTTCAACCTTCTGTTTTGAGAAAACAAAATTACTATTGCTACATCCACTATGGAATTACCAAATATTTCAACACCAATAATAGTTTCAATGCCTATTATTACTCAAAACATATTTAAATCCTGTTTGGTTACTATTAAAATTGATAATATAAATCCCAATGGGTCTAAAATTCAAACAATCCTTCAATTTATAAATACCTTGGAGGAAAAGGTTATAAACATTGTAAAAATTGATTTAAAATATTCTCATGATATTGATTCACAAGATGTGCTGCATAACCCTCTTTAAATTGAGATATCTTTGTACCATTTTCTAATTGGTTTTGTGGCACCTATGTTTCCATTTTATGATGATAAAGTTGATCTTGAATAACATCTTTGATCTTTTTATGTGTCATGCTTTAACTATGTCTTCAATGTTAAAATTTTGACCAAATTATTTCCAAGAAGCCTCAAGGACTATGCTTTGAGGTGGTTCTATGATTTAAATATCTAATCCATGAAAGAATTCAAACCTCTCGAATATGAATATTTGGTACACTTTTCCATTAATATTTTTGAAAATGTTTCTTATGATCAAATTTCCAAAATTAAATAAAAAACAAATGAACCTATCAATGAATATGTCTTCATGTACATGACAATGTTGGCTAAAATGATCAATAATATTATAGATAAGGATTTGTAAGACATATTCAAGTACAATTTTATTTATCCTTTAAATGAGTCCATTTTTTTCAATAAGTTATAATCTTTTGATGACTTTCACCATGTTGTACAGGAACATGAAATGAAGATTATTTCATTGAATAAGTTTAATTATTTATAAAACACACCAGTTTCATCTACATCTACTAATAAGTTTATAATAAAACCAAGTTATAAGGTAAGACCTCTTAAGCCTAAAAATTAAATAACCACTATAATAAATATAGTGTCACAACAACCTAATTAACTTGTCTTATCTAATACACCAAGGAGATAGTTTTCACATTTAACTAAGTCTCTAGCTTCATTAATCCCATGGGTAATAGAGTGTTAGCTTATATATATCCCTGATCTTATAGAGGTTGATATGAGTCAACCTCTACCCAAAAGATATGATGAAAATGCTTATTTTGATTATCACTAGGGACTAGGACATTATGCAAATAGATGTTTTACCTTGAAGCTTAAGATCAAAGACCTTATTGATGATGAAAATATTAAATTTTATTATCCTACCAAGGAATCAAGTGCACAACCTGGTGATCATTAAAAATATAAAATATTTAGAAATCATTTGAAAGAACATTTTAAGAATGAACTACAAGTGTAAATGGTAGATAATGCACAACCTCTTCCATCACATTATGGACATCCTTCAGATGGGATTATTGGTACTTATACATGACACATACCTCTTATGGTTTAGAGACCTTATATTACTTTTGATGACACTAATATTAAGGATGATGACTCTGATCTTAATTCTCTATTCATTGAAGCATTCCTTAATCAACACCCTATATATATATATATATATATATATATATATATATATATCTATATCTATATATATATATATATGTATATATATATATATGTATATATATATATTGTTATGATTGATAATGGTGAAAGTGAAAATGTTTGCACCATGAAATTACTTATGCATCTAGGTTATATTCATCATGATTTTCATCTTTATATAAAATCAGTTAGATCATTTTATGGGTCATATCATAAGGTTCTTGGTGAGATTATCCTACATTTATAGGTTAGTATTGTATATGTAGTTACTAGGTTTCTACTTCCATGAGAATATTTGATATGTTATTAGGAAGACCTTGGACCTATACATTTTGATAAATAGTTTATATAGTGCATGGTTGTGTTAAATGCATTCGTTCCAATAAGGTAATTATAGTTTTTGGAATACCAAATGAACATCCTCTTGAACAATAAAAATTTATATTGATTTGGCTAATTACCAATCCTACTAAGGCTAATTCACTATAAAAGGGTAAGTAAAAAAGCAATACCCTTTATTATTTGTTAGTAATTCAGAGACAATTAGTAGATTCCATGGAGTACTCATCTACTATGCACCATGTTTAGATATTGAGATCACCTACACATGTTCCTATTACTATTATTCCAAAATAACCATAAAGCACTAAATGATGATTTCCATGAACCCCTACTACTATTACTCCTATTTCTCCAAGACCATAGACCCTTAATTTACATATGTACAACATCACATATACTATAGTGATAGATATTGCACCTATGCCTACTCCTTGGTAGTACCACCAATTTATTTCAATAGATTCTAAGTGGGGAGATACATATGACCATATTTTGGATGACATCATAGGATGATATTTACTATTCATATATTATAAAATACCAAATAAAACATTCAAAAATCCAAAAACACTTTTGGAACCTACATACCCTACTAGATGTTTGGCATCTATGCGTTAAATTTTATTAATGGATTGCATATAAATTAATACTACATACACATGTGTGTCATGCTTCTATATGAGTGTGATATAGAGATACATAGATACAATATCTATTCCTATTTCAAATGTTGGGTCTTCCCTCTATTCACAAGGTTTGGAAATCCTATTAAAATTAAAATTGTGATGATGGTGAGAGTTTAAAATTTCAAATTAAAAATATGGAAAGGTGAATATTGAGAAACATTTATAATTTAGTGGAATAGATTGTATATTTAGTACCAAAATATATAAAAGAAACTAAAAATATATATGCAAAAAGAAATATATCTATATAGGGAATAAAATCTAATCAAAATCATACGATTAGAAAAAAAAATCTAGGCCTTGCAAGCTTAGAAAATTGATAAGAAATTAAAATCATGGTAGGATAATAAAATCATCACAATCATATATAAACATCACAATCTTGGAAAAATATCACAAGCTTACAAATGTATCATAAGCATGGAAATGTATTGTAACCCTATAAAGGTGTAATGATCTTAGAAAATCATTATATGATTTAAAAATAGTCTTGGGCCTAGAAAAGCATTTCAATCTTAGAAAATCATCACAATCCTATAAAATAATCATGATCCTATAAAAGCATCAAAATCCTAGAAAATCATCAAAAAGTTGGGAAATAATTATATGCCTAGAAAATCATCATTGGATTGGAAAAACACCAGACACCTATAAAATCATTGGAAGCCTATTAAATTATATAAGGGTTAAAAAACTAACATAGGCATATGAAATTATTGCATTCTTAGAAAATCATCATAGGATTGGAAACAGATTGCATGCTTGAAAAAAGATCGTAGGCATGGAAAACATCACAATCTACTAAAAGTTCATAAATGTAGAGAAATGCATAAATGATCACAAACATTTTATATGTAATGAAATCATGAACCTTATTTATAAAATTATGTTTTCAATAAATAAAAAGTAAACTATGACATTGTAAGTTTTTTGGATTGGTTTAATAAATTTAATTTTAGGACGTAAACTATAATTGTACAAGTATTTTAAATTAGATAAATATATTTATTGATTTTAATTAATAAATTTTTTATTTTTAATATTTTGGATACAATAATTTATTTTATCTATTTATACTTATTGAACAATGCCAAAGTCACTAGGATGTAAAAATTTTGCTTGATTGTAAATATATATAGAAATATATATAATACATTGTTAGTTTAGGTATAATTGAAGAACTTAATTTAATTTTAAAATCCCCACCGTCCCCCCCCACCCATTTTTTTATAAAATTTCATCCAAGGGACCCATTTTCATTTAAAACATGCACCCATGGATGGTTCATAATAGAAGAGGTTTTAATGTAGGGTACAAAATGCGAGCACGGGCACTAAAGCATTTCATGTTAGGAGAGGAAGTTTTATCAAACCAATTATATTCATTTAACATTAATTTACTCATTCTAATAATGGGAACATACCCAAGGTGTAGTATCCTTGTGATCCTTGGGATAAACCTATGGTGTGGACCATATTCCTTTTATTATAAGTGCATCATTTTAAACTAATATGCAAACCTATGAAGAGAATAAATGAAAAATAAAATTATAAATAAACCTAAATATTGATAAATGGAAAATTGAGGATAATTTGAGAGGCTATTTATGAAGTAAAGGTGATGTACCAAGAATAGAATGAGTGCTTCCACTACTTTGACAAACACACTACAAATTGCTAAGAATGAGACAATATCACACAAAAATCACTAAGGATACTTTAAATTAATAAATATTTTGTATTTATTCATGTTAAAATGATTAAATACTAATAGGTATGATATTATCCATATTCAAAATCTACACAGACCTAAGTGTGCATAGAATATGAGTTGTAAATAAGTTCCTAGTTCTGCATAGAGGTGATGTAAATGGACAAAAAAGAAAGGTAAAATAATTCATCCATATAAAAAAACACAAATTAAAAATAATATGCAATAATAATTAATGGAGGTGAAATCAATTCCCATTAAAGTGCAAGGTTCAACCAATAGAAGCATTCTTAGAGGGAAAATTTTGACTACATGAGGTTGCCTAAAAATGTTGAAAATGTTATAATGGAAAACAAGGATTTTGTAAGGGAATAAGACTTTTAAAATTAATTAACCACATATGGTGGTAGATATATTATTTTAATTCAATTACAGTGCCATGTCCATGAATCTTAAATTTTTCTTGATGGTCCTGATATGAGAGTCGGTGGTAGGATTATTATAGATCTATGTTCATGTTTGTGAATGGAATATATTTAGGGGGAATTCATAGGGGTGGTTTTTGATTGTATGATAAAATTTTACAACCAATTATGCGTTTACTTCTCTTGACAAGGCCTCAAACACTATTCAACTACTTTTCAACTATTACCTTGCATTTTACTACCATCTGTCAATCACTGTGCCAGCCTCCTCTAGACCTACCATGTCATTATTCTAAATTTAATGGGAATTAACACCTTAAATATTTTTTTATTGATACCTAAATAGATCATGAATATTCCTTAGTATCTTTTTATCTTATTTACTCCATGTCTCTTCAACTTTTGCATAGGTCATGTGCCTACCTAATATATGAGCATGCAAATGATTTGATCTCTAAAATAATTTTTCACAAAAATTGCACACTAGAGACTATGAAGTTAGTTAGGCACTAAATAACATCTTCATCATAATTTATTTAAAGTTTTAGTTTTACAAAGAGAAGGTGGGATCAATCTTTATTGTAAGTGTAGGGCCTAACCTTCTATGCATCCTAGTCTCTTCTAATGATTTCGTGAATCTTCACCCCCTTTTATTTTTCATGGGATTATTTTGCATGAAATTCACTATTTTGGGAGATACTCCTATGTGGCAATGGGATTTCTCTACATAATAGTGCTCGAGATATACACAGGCTAGGGTGACCTGAAGGGTTAACATCTATGAGAACTTTTATGGGCCACTTTCTTATTAAGTGGTAAAGCTAGTAGCTTTGAGTAATCCATTGGGCATGGAGTATTTAGAATTCATATACCTTTAGTCCTGAAGTGAATTAGATATGAGATTTTATATTTGGAATAAACTATGATCTCCCTATTCAAAAAGAAAATAACTATGACAAAGGAACTTAAAGGAAAGAAAAACTATACTAAGTAGAACACTATGCATAAACACATAGAGGAAATGAAAGCTATCCTAAAACAACGTGCACAAGGCAAATAGGGAAATGAAAAACATATAATCTATTTATTTAAAAATTACACAAGAATAAGTAGAATTAGTACTTAAGATGGATCTTATTGATTGGGATGGGTAACTCTTATAAATTCAACTTAGCAAGTTGGAAAGCATTGGCTTATTTTCAAGTGATTATGACATATGGACCACTCCATATTACATAAAACTTGGTATGTATTACAACTTTCACTTTATCTACATCCCATTTTATTACTAAATCTCCTTCTTTGAAATTTTTTTTAGTGGCCTTTTTTTTTTATCAAAGGTCCTCTTCTTCTGGGCCTATTTAAGTTTCATGGTAAACACAACTTCTACTCTAGTCTCTTAGAGATCCATTAACTCTGTTAACCTTATTATAAGTGGATCACCCTCGAGTAGATCCAACTCATGAGTGAGTATAAATTAAATAAAATCAAGGGATGTGGGAAATATAGACTCCCTTCCATAAACTAGCATGAAGGGTAAATTTCCAAATACTCTCTTAGGCATGATTAAATTAGCCCAAAGTGTGGTCTTGAGCTTAGTATGCCAAGCTCATTTATTCTCCTCCATCATCCTCTTTATAATGTAAGTCAAATTATTAATCATGGATTCAAATAGACCATTATGTTGAGGGTAATAGTTTGATGAGGTGTTCATGTAGATGTTAGGCTTGATGACCCATTCACTAATCTTGGTTCTAAATAAGGCAAGTGCATTGTTAGATATAATGTTGGTTAGAAAACCAAATATTATTATGATGCACTCGTATAAGTCTATAATTGATTCCTCACTAGATTATTTAAGTACCAATACCTCTCTCTCTCTATATATATATATATATATCTTGAAATAATCCATGGACATGAGTACAAACTTATGCCAATTACTTGATGGCAGGTTGATTATGCCTATGAAGTCCATGCCCTATTATGAAAAGGGCTAATAAACTTTTACTGGGTGTAATGGTAAGGCTAAAAACTTCCATTTGCCTATAAATAAGGTGTATTTGTTTCAAATTTACATGTATACATTCAAAATACTTGAATAGAGTTGGTTGATAATATCTAGCTCACATAATTTTTATGGTGGTATTCTTGGGTGAATACTGGCCTCCTATTGGGTTGTTGTGAAATTCTTAGAGAATTCAGCTCACTTGTTATGATTCTATGCATCTTAAGAGGACTCCATCAAATTATTTTATGAAAATCATGCCACAAACTAACACATATGGAATTTATTATAAACTGAAGTTCCTATCATAATATTTACCCAGACTAGGGGGATATGCACCATCTTGAAGGACATCCTTCACATTTTCAATTAATTTTACTAGGATGCTTTAGTTTACTGATTGATCTTTAGACAATGTGAGGATTTATCTCATACTATATACCAACTATTCACAAAGACATTTTACTTACACAATATTCGTGGCTTGGATGTCCACATTATATTTCATCACCTTTGTGATCCAACCATACCTTTTCTTGGTGATGTCCTTGTTGAGTAGGAATTATTTGATGCCTGCATGTGTGACCATTAGCTTAACCTTATTATTGTAAAACATATACCATAACATATTGATAACCCTTATGACTTTAAGGGAATTTTTATAGACAAGGTTATAGTACATATCATAATATTTTATTGCCTAGATAAATAAGGCAACTGGTTATTCCAATTAATCTTTATTTTTCTACATGAGAATGGATGAAATGCCTTTGGCTCCACCAAATGCATAAAGGATAAAATCCTTAGCTTAATCTAGATTGATTAAGGTAGGATCTTCTGTGATAGTTCATTTGATGAATTCAAATCTATTCTTGCCTTCATGAGTCTAGATAAATGAAACACCTTTCTTGAGAATCACAGTGAGGGGTTTGGCTAGAGTAACAAAATTAGGAAAAAATCCCTTGATGAAGTTTATCCTTCCAAAGAAGATTTATAGACTATTATTATGACCTATTAGAGGGAGGTATACAATAAATTTTACTCATTTTTTATTGATTATGATCCCCTATTTGGAAATAATGTGCTGCAGTAGCATGCCTTCATGAACCATGAAGATACACATGCTAGGGTTTAGAGATATTCCAAACTCTCAGCACTTTTTGAATACTTGTTATAATTGGACTAAGTGGTATTACACATTCTTAGATAAAATACTTATGTCATCAAGGTAGACTAAGATGATCTTGTTGATGAATCCATTAAATTCCATATCCATGGCTATATGGAAGGTTGTTCCTACATTTTTTAAACCAAAGGGCATATGTTGGTATATAAAGGTTCCCTACTTAGTGGTGAATGTTGTTTTTTAGTGATCACACTCTTGCATAAGAATTTGATTTTATCCCAAATATCCATAAAAAAAACTATAATATCTATGTATCTACACCTATTCATATCATCTACTCCATTGGTAGGATGGGATATTGATCATTAAGGGATGCCTTGTTCAAGTACTTGAAGTCTATGCATAGACATATTTCCCCATTCTTATTTATCATTAGGAATAAATTAGAAACCCATGAAGACTGTTTGATATGTAATATTATGTTGGCTTCAATGATCAATAAAATTTCCTTTCTCATTAAAAGCTTGAGCTTTGGGTTGATAGGTGTTTACTTTTGGTTAATTGGTTATGTGTCAAGGTTGAGTTCAATAATGTGTTTAGCTGAGCCCATATCAAAGATTTTAAGGTACTTATAGCTCCATGCATAGATATCATCATATATTCTACTAAGCTTAATAAAGTTATTATTTTTTGGTGAGAACATACCTTATAGGATTATAAGATCTTGACTTCAAAAATGGTTAGTTGCACAAATATCTCCTTCTTGACTTTCATGTTTTACCTCTCTCATTTGAGTTGGTCATCAAGATTGAATATGTTTTATAAGGTAAATAACCCCTTAGGTAGTTTTTTCCCTTTTAATTGGATGATATTATCCCTATAATAGGCTTGAAATTATGACTATTTCCTATCCATGAACTCAGCCTCATCCTTTAAGAAGTTGATAATATACTCATCGTTCTCAAACAATTGCTAATTATTTACATCAACAAGGACCATTGGCATGATTATGATCTTGATAAGTTGTTTATATACTTTTGTTACATTACATCAGATGTCATATTACAAAATTATGATTTTTGTTCTATCCACATCAACAATCTATGATCTTGGTATGGAAATAATATTGAATGTATCAAAGCATTTAATGATATCCCACACCCTATGATTTTAAGCTTTCAATGAGCTATTTTTTATCATAATCTAAACTCTAACTTATTTTACACCCAGTTCACTATCAGCAAATTCCTATAGCATTTTGATTCACTTTTATTATGTAATATGGAGGCCTTAGATTAGTTCCTCATATTCTATAACATTATTCATGCAACTAAACTATAACCTAAAGGATATCAAATATCTCTCCTATGGAGGGAAATCTAGTATCACACCATCTTAAGTGCCATTTTTATTTGGAAATCATCAAAGTATAATTAACACATGCATTTAATAGTAGATTGAGCCTTTACAAGCTTAGATAACATAGAATCCTCCTCAAGGATGCAATATGTGCCTATATCTATCTCTTTTGCATTGTCATATGGGTTTTATTCTTAATGTTTGCATGGCCACTCATCAAACAAATCATCCAAGACCTCTTCACATGGTTTTGTGGATTCATGGAGAATTATATTATCATATTAATTTAAAATTATGTAGTATAATTCAATTGTGATAGGAGAGTATGGCTCAACATGACTTTTAAATATGGGTTTAACACTGATGGTCACCTTAGTTATATTTCTAGTTTTGAGTAACATATACAACTAGTCTCAAGCTAAGTATCCACCCATATTTGCCATGAAGTCTTTGGAGTGGTAGATGGAAAATTAGGGATACAAGTTGATGAATGAGATGTATTATATAATAAAAAATATTTGGAATGCATGCAATTTAATATTTAGATCCTTGATTATTCATATGGTCTTGACCATTGTGCCACCTAACTAGACTACTCCCTTTGAAATAAGAGAATATGCAATTCTAAGATTATCTACAATCTTCTTTGGCATCACTAATCTACTCATGATGAGTTGATAATAAAATTGTATACTAGATTTTTTCCAATTACTATTGATATGTAAAATGGGGGTGTCTTATCACTATTATGCACTTCATACTTTGGTTGATATAAACTCACATAGATGGAAAGCATAGACTGTGATGTCTCACATGCCTAAAAATTCTTTAGATAGTTCTATAAAAAATTCCTTTTAGAAGGGATAGGAAGATCATCCCACATGGTTACATTGAGGCTCATCTTATTTATTTGTTCAATTATGTCTAAGGGAATTAATGATCCCTTTGGTTGTGTTTTTTGAGAGGTATCCTCCTCTTGTACTTGTGCACTGGTATGAGGTTAATCACTCTACATCGTTTATGTTGTGTGAATTGAAGGTTATGTGGGTGTCCTAAATTTTACCTTTGCACATGTATCTTATGGTTCTATCATTGGAGAAACCCCTCTATTGATCTCTTTTTTAATCTTGTATTGAAAGAAACTAGGTTAATTTTTGTATATGGTGTACCACTCTAATTTACATAGTTGAAATCACTGTCTTACCAATTAATAATAATAGACCCATCTTATTTTTACACTATAACTTGAGTTTCTTCTCCTTGTGGAACTACTATACTTGATTTCTCTTGAGGCTATGATAGACTTTGTACTATCAGTGCTTAGTTCAAGATTTTGTTTCTGCATGTATCTTGATTATGTGGTTGACTACATGGAAAACACCATTCAAAATCCTATACAAGATTGTTATACACATGTATGAGGGCCTTGGAGTTACTATCAAAGTTAGGTTTTTTTTCATAATATGGTCTATTATATGCCATATAATTTTGTGCTTGTGCACTACCTTGGTAGGGAGGCTTGTTTGACTAGTATTATTGAGTGAAGGGTTGAAGGGTTATATAATATTGTGTTTGTTACCTTTTGAGGGATACAAGCTCATTTATAAAGATTTGTATTATTGTTTTACTCTCATGTAATTCATTAGTAGGTATATCAAATGAATCATTTAATCTTACTATGATGGGGATGGCTATCAATAAAGGTTACATAATAGATTGGCTATGTGGTAGCTATGCGAAGAGAAACACTAGAACTCTAGGCATAATTTTCCCTACCTAGATCAAACAATTTTTTATGTGCATGACAACCTCATATGCATCAATTATTACTATGACTCCCATGGATTATATCATCACAACTATATCACTATTAAGATCCTTTAAATAATATAAAAATGTATTGGGATATGTCATACACAAGGGTGGGATTCCATCCTAGACCTTCTAGAACCTAAAGTTAAAATTGACCATCATATCATGTAAGGCCTTTTTTATAGTCATAATTTGATCTATCAAAGACAAGTGTTCAATCAAATGTTTGAACTACTTATACAGCTACTAACCTTGTTCATCATAGCCATGAACAAAGTTTAACCTTAAGCCTTAATACCACTAAAGTACCATACCATTTAAAGAGTATCTAATTAGCCTAATTATGATACTATCCTCTATGATATGATAGATTGAGTAGATATTCATGATTTATTAAATATGCTCAAGAAGTTAAATTATTATCAGTAAAGTAGGATAAACTTTTGAGGGTTATGATTAGAATGTCATCATACTGGCTAGAATCAAATGACTACCACAATTAAAGGGCACAAATAATTGGTTATCTATACAACCATGAATGGGATAGGGAATAACCTTCCTCTGGGTGCAAGGAATCTCCCAAAAGGAGGGGTAGACTTAGCTCTAGGAGATGATTTCCTAGAATCACTAGTTCTATGAACTAGAAATAAGAATGCTCTAATCCTTCTTTTACTTTTGGTTGTGGGCAACTCAATGAACTAAAAATTAGTCCCTTTTGAATATGATATAGTTATTCTTTGCATGTATATGGTAGATTGACCTTTTGACAACCAAAGATGCTTGTAGTTGATGATGTTGATTCATATCGGTGTATGATTAAACCAATACCATTCTAGAATAATGGAGTAGAACACAAACAATCTCAAATTATTTTAAACACACTATATTATTATTCTACACACTTTGTTATTAATAAATCCATTTTAGACATTACATATATATACGAACATCATTCCTATATTCATGGATATTATCTCTCCATCAATATCTATCCAAAAGTCCCTTAGATTATGCAAACTCATATATATGATATATTATTGTAACTCACAACAATATATCTAACCAATATTATATTCTACTCTATTATCATAATATTGTTTATAACAATATTTTGATAACTAACAAAATAACTATCTAATTATATTTAACTCTCGGTAAATACATAAACTTACATAATGTAATAAAATAATGTAAAATCTAATCCCTAACATTCTCCCCTCCTTAGTTTTTAAATGGTGAAAAAACATTTACACTCTCACCTACAATATTCTCACCCCTTATGGCATGCCCTATTTGGCTCATGACCTTGATCCAAAGAAAGGTTAACTCCTCCCATGGTTTTATAGGTTTACCACAAACCTTGACATAAATAAGAACACATTAACTGTTAACCTCTTTTGGCTTTTTGGATCTACAAATAATTTAAATATCCACAAACTAACTTACAATGGTGATTTATATCCTTTCATAATGTTTTCACATCAGGGAATTATGTTTGGAATTTGCACACAAATTACATATCTTGAGTAGGTATATTCTTCTATTGTTATTTTGAAAACATAGAGTGGAAACTATAAAAACACACCACACAAAATGTAACCAAAACATTCTGGGCCCCATTTTTGGTGACTGATGAGAGGCTATGAAAACCTCCTTCCTCCATTTCCTCCATCTTTTATTAGGTTGCTACTTACTCATAAAAATTGTTGATGAAGTTTTGTTTTTAATAGTAAAACCTCCCTATAAGACTGACACTTTTGACATATGACTCAAGACGTCAGGGTCACCCAAAAATGTGTCCTTATATAAATAATTGATTTTGATTTTGACATACTTTTAACTCAAATTTAATTTTGATAATGATGACCAAAAAAATTGACTCTAGACTCTATATTGAATTTATTAAATAAAAGACATAAATATATATTATTGACACTACAATGTCAATAACATGATAATGACAATAGATTAAATTAGATTTGTAATAACATTTTAATTACAAATCTATTAATTTAAATTTATAGACCAAACTTAAAAAAATACGCTCAAATGATCTATAAAATAGATCTAAACTACCTAAAAAACTAATGGCTTGAATAATCAACTCTAAAAATAGCATTAACCTATAAATTATAAACAATATAGTCTATTAACAAAAATCTTAACTATCATCTTAAAACATAGATAAAAAAATCTACACTACAAAAATAAAACAACTACCTAAATACATCAATTGAGTACATGTATAAAAGACATGAAGAGATCAAAACGTATGTGTGTCAAGAAAATCCATAATTAAATCTTGAGATGCCAGTCTTGTAAATTGGGTAAATAGAGAATGTATGTAACCAGGTGATGGTATTGATTAAGATCCATGTATGATAAATCTAATAACATTCTAGAATAATAGAGTTGAACATAAACAATCTCAAATTTATTTCAAACAAACTATATTATTATTCCACATATTCTTATATTTTTAAAACCATTTGAGACATTACATATATGTAGTAACATCATTCCTATATTCATGGATATTATCTCTCAATCAATCTCTCTCCCAAAATCCCTAATATTATGAAATATCCTATATATAATATATTTTTTTAACTCACAACAACATATCTAAATAGTATTATATTCTACTATATTATTATAATATTATTTATAATAATATTTTTATAACTAACAAAATAAATTTCTAATTATATTAACCTCTCAGTAAATATCTAAACTTACACAATGTAATAAACTAATGTAAAAGCTAATCCATAACAGGAGTCACTAGGTACTTGTTCTTGGGTCTTCTAATCAAACCATTAAGGATGTCACTAGTTCCTAAGCGTATTTGAATTATATCCCCACTAGGCATTCCATAAACTATTGTCATTTGAAACATGCACATGTGAATGGTTTATAGCATCAAAAGCTTTGTTGTAGGGAGCTAAGCATAAGTGTTTGGTTTAGGGTGATAAAGAATTTGGTGTTGGGTGAGTATGTGCTATTAGATCACCTATATGCATGAAACATTATTTTTCTCATTGAAATGATGGGAATGCCTCCAAGGACTAGGACCCTTGTACTCCTTAGGATGAACCTCTAAAGTAGGCTAAATTCTTTCTATTATAAGTGCATCAATTTAGTAATAGCATACAAACCTAGAAAGAGTAGAAAGGAAATATTAAACTATCACTAAACCTAAATCTATATAAAGGCAAAATCGAGGGAGAAGGTAAGAGGATACTTATTAAGTGTAGGTGATGTACCAAGAATATAATGAATGCTTCCACTCCCTTGATGAACACACTACAAATCATTAAGAATGAGATGATATCAAACAAATTTCACTAAGGATACTTTATATACATAATTATTTTGTATGGAGGTTTAGGAACACAATGGAATATTTAGAGGGATGAGGTTATTCATAGTCTAAATCTACACAAACCTAAGTGCACATGGGATATAACCTAAAAATAAGTTCCCAATTTTGTACAGATGTGATAAGAATGGACATCGATGAAATGGAAAAAAATTCATCCATAGACAAAGATCAACAAAAAAACTACACACATGATGTAAGAATAATGAAGGGAGGTGAACTCAGTTCCCATTAAAATGTAAGGTTCATCCAACATAAGCATTCTTGGATGGAAACTTTTTTCAGCATGAGGGTGCCTAAATTTTTTTACCATCTTATAATAAAAAATAGGGATTTTATAAGGGATAAAGCCTTTTACAATTAATGTACCACTTGGGGAGGTAGATATAGTATTTTAATTATATTTCTACACTACATCTATACTTATTAAATTATTCATAATGGTCTTCATTTCAGAGTTGGTGAAAATATTCTTATATATCCATGTACATGTATGTGAATGTAATATATTTAGGTATTAGTTAGAGGGGTGGCATGTGATCATATTAAAAAATATAACAACCACTTCTACATTTAAATCTCCTAACAATGACTTGAACACCATTCTACTAATTTTTAACTTCTATTTTGCACTTTTCTATCCTCTGGCAATCACTGCATAGGCCTCTTTTGGACCTACCACATCATTGTCACAAACTTGATGAGAACCAATTCCTTACATCCTTTTTTAGGGATATATATATATATAGGTCATGCATCTTAGTTTTTTTGTATATTATTCATTCCTCAACTCTTTAACTTGCATATAGGTCTGGTACCTTCCTAATATATTGACCTACATAGGATTTGGTCTCTAAAAGTGTTCTGCATAAGGAGTGTGCGCTAGAGACTATATAGTTAGTTGGGAATTAAAGAACATAATTTTCATAATTACCTAAAAGATGTAGTTTCATAAAGATAATGTTGATCAATCTTTATTTTGAGTGTAGGCTCAACATTTTGTGTATCCCAGTCTCTTATAATGATTTCATGAATATGTTCCACCTTTGGTTGTCTATGGGAATATTTGTCATGCAATTCACTCTTTAGGGTGATATTCTTATGTAGTAATGGGAATCCTCTATGAAAAAATGCTCAAGCTTTGTACAGGACAAGGTGACCTAAAGGGTCAATAAGGCCATAAACATTTTGGTAATCTATACATATTTAAAATCATAGACCATCAAATTATTGGTGATCCAAAAAATAGAACCCATTTGGCCCCTAAATTATTTGGCTATTCAGTAATAAATCGTAATGTTTATCATTTTTTGGGAAAATTTTCATATAGGTCAACATGATGTTTTTTACAAATTCTAGTTTGAATATATATATATATATATATATATATATATATATATATATATATAAAGAATATTCACCTCAAAAAAATTCCATGCTAATTAGTGTAGGGTAATGTATTTCATTTGTATTTATATAAATGTCCTCGATATTCCATAAAATATTAGTTTGGCCAAATTTATATACATATCATCTATATTTACAATAGGTTCAATACAACTGTAATATGTTAATATTCAAGTTATAGGGTTTTATCTTAGTACATGATTTCCAATTTCTTCCAAAGTTAATATTGGCATCATGTTTATAATGCTTCAAAAATTGAAGACAACAATATGTAATGTTCTCACTTTGAGTTTCACCCTTGAGGAAGGTATCTGAGCTTATTCACCCAAATAATAGAATGTGATCACTTTTAGGTTATGGGTGACCTATAATGTAAGTAAACCTCCAGAGAGGGTTGGTTCCCTTGATGAATCACCTTAACCCTCACCTAAACTTATTCTTGATAATGAAAAGAGAGAGATATACAATTACTTCTTATACTTATGAATACTAACTATGACTTAATTCACTAAAATTAATTACCTCAACTTGCTTTGAAACACACAAAATTAACTCAAAGAGAACTCACACTTAAACAACTCATAATTCAACAAATTAATCTTGAATATAATCATTTTTTATAAATGATTTAGATTATAATAGTACCTATAAGGATGAAAAATTGTCTTAGAAATATCAAATGGCATTCATTTTAATTATGGTTTACATAAACTCTAAGAGACACACAATGCAACCTACACAAGATCATGTTTCCTACATAAAGATGCATAAAATTGGACATAAATTAGGGATAAGATATAATTATCACAAGTTTACATCAATAATTCATCAATTTCACATAATAAAATAACATATGAGAAGGTAAAATAAATTTCTTTATTGCTCAATAATTTGTTTACAAGTATAAAATTTGGCATGGATTAGCCATAACTAATTAGAGGTATCTCTATTTAGTTATTGAAAATAAGTACATATAATGAAAGGAACCTTTAGTGAGGGTACTATCATGAAATCTTGTCATCAATGTCATCATTTAGGTTAAAAAATGAAACATGACTTAAGATTAAATTTAATTGACATCTTAATCTATTATACGACATATTAACACTTTATTTTAAGTCTCCAAGTTTAGAGGGGGGCATAAAAGTCCTTGTTAGAGGCTTAAAGTTATCAAAGATCGAGAAAGTTGACCTATGTTGGAGGAGAGTTATCTCTTATAATATAAAGATTGAATTATCCTTCAACCAAATCCTCCAATCTTTCATGATTAAAATCCACTTAGTATTCAACCAACTCCTTCAATCATTCATGATGAAACTCCACATAGTGAGGGGAGTTTGAAGACTTCTTGTATGATTTGACTTTTTTCCTTGATGTTGGTATAGAGGGAAGAGATGATATTCTTAATATGATTGAATAATCCTTAATAATTTGAAATTTTATTGAAACTAACCTTTATTTCTCATAAGTCTTCATAATGTCATAAAACTAGAGTAGTAGTCTTCTTGAGGTTGTTGGGTTCTTTTTTTGAATGGCAAATACGATGGTGCATTGATAATACACAACTTCAACTCCTTGTTTGATGTTTTTTTTAATTATGTTCACATTATTATATTACATTTAAATTTCCATGAGCATGATTTAATAAATAAAAAAATCCAATTAATGGTTAAATAATGAAACATATACCTAATATCAGCTATTTTGAGGCTTCTCATAATGTCCATGGATCTTGAAAAATAATTTAAAACAAATTTTTAGGTGTGAAATCCATTAATGCTTGACAAGATATTGAGAGAGATATATATCTTATTAAAATCCTTAATTATCCATGTTTTTAGGATCTAAATTTTCTAAAACAAAATTTTTTATCAGCTTACATGCAAAATCAATGGATTGGCATTCTGAAGACAATCTCCATGATAGCCTAACTAGGCACATTAACAAGGCTTACCTAAATATTATGAGTTAAAAATAATTAATTAATGGAATAAAAGGGTTTAAAATAACTTATTTCATTTATAAAACCTTTTAACACTTACATATAAAGTTTTAATGCATTTGGATCAATAAAACTTGAGTTCTAGCACCTTTAGCCTTCTTGAGAACTAGTTTTCAACACCTTTGCATGTACAAGTATATAATTTTGAATTTTTTATATATTAAAGTATTATATAGACATAAGGAAACATAAAAAATTTATTAAATTTTTTTTTTGCACATTCATTTTAAATTTCATAGGGTTTGGATCAATTTAACTCAAGTTATGGTCCTTTTATGGACTTAGGATCTCTTAGGACAACATGCATGCTAGTTAAGTAAAAAAATATATTTTGAATTATACATGGTATTAATATATCATTAATTTTTTTAATGACTACATGGACCCCATATAAATATTATAATAATTTAAAGTGCATGTTCAAATACAAAAACATTCCAAAAATGCACTTTCATATCTACAAGCTTGTAAGTGGTCATTATTCATGCATGATGAGTCATATAGGCCCATTTCATAGGTATGAAACCTTTTTTGAAGATTTTAAATTAATTTTAGGTTTATTTTTATAATTTATATATCATAAATATCATTCTTAATGCTTTATAAATATTTAAAACACTTCAAAAGTTTAAATTTGCAATGCTCATGCTCTCTAAATAGGGTTTCGAAGGGTTCTAGGGTAATATTTCTTATTAAAAATTATTCATAAGATAAATCCTTATTTAAAATACTAAAAACCATGATATGGGATTAAACCACCATATTGAACCCTATTATCAACCATTCTGATCCATGCAACCTCTCCACCAAGATATCACTTTGGATTTGGGGTAATTTTAAGCTTGAAAATCAGTTTTGAGGAATATTTGAGTTATCTAAGCATATTTAAAAAATAATTTGAGTCCCTAATATATGGATAATGTCTAAAAAACATATATTAAGTTTATAAATCCATATATCATCCTTTAGCCACCTATAAACCAATAAAAATCTAATCTTTTCACTTTGAAAATGCATGAAAATTGCCCATACATCGTTGCATATGTGTTGGAGCACCAAAATATCTTCCAAACTATTGTATATTCATTCATTGAATATCCATATCCTTGATTCAAGTTGATACAAATTTTATTCACCTCCACATATGAACCATCCTTCATTAATTTGTAAATTTTCCTTTAATTTCCTTCACATATGCCTAAACATGCTTTAAAAGTTTTAGATGGTCAACCAAGAAGTGGTTATGAAGACCAAAACTTAAATAAGAATATTTTTGGCATAAATGCATGGTAGATATTAAAATAAAATAAACCTTAATTTTGTCAAAATATCTTAACTTTTGTAAAACAAATCTTAAAATGTACTAAGAGAGCATAATAAATGTTTAGCTTTTGTAATTATCCTCCTAGACTAAAGGAAAATATCAATATGATCTCAGCGTGAATTCAATAGGAATATTGAGACTAATTAAAGGATGAGAATAACTTGAAATACCTTATTAACTTAAACATAGTCAATGATGGAAATAATGGTGACTTAAAACGTCAACATTCTTGGCAACTCTATAAACTTGCTTGTCTACTAAGCAAATTACCATTTATGTTATGAAGTCCATTGGGCATGGAGTCATGAAAATAATCACCAAATATGATCTAAACAAGATAAAAACTATAATACCTTTCTTAATGAAAAATAAAAATGGACAATGCATACTCAAAACAATAATAGTACATGTGCAAGAGCACTTAAGGTATTAAAAAATTCTACAACTACCAACTGAACATGTGCATAAAAACACTTAAGAGGAAAGTGAAAACATAACACTACTATATAAAAGACTCAAAATACCTCTATTATAACTAGATCAAATCAAAAACCTATCAGGTCCCCTCCATGTGGTTGATAAATATGAGAAATAACTTACTATTTAAGTTCCATTCTAGTTGGATTAGCTCTTTTCCTACTTGTCAACCTCTTTGTCTTGTCTCCAAGTGAATAAACTAAATCAAACCTATCTCCAATATAGACAAACTCTTCTTATTATTCAATTCCCACCTTATGTTTTTATTCAACACTTATAAATATCTTCAATGTAACCACATCTGATTCATAAGAACAATTGAAACTTCAACCTTTAATGTTTCACTAGAACACTATGCTTGGCCTTCTATGCTACCTTGATAAACTTAATTTTTTATTTAAACTAATTCAAGTTGTTTAATATATTCAAGGATCTCTAAATACTTCTCTATAGCTTTATCAAGGTCTACTTGAGATATAATTTTATCAACATATTCTTGAACACGCTCTCCAATCATAGCAACTACTTTATCAATGTCTTCACTAGGACATATAGGCCTATAAATATTCCCAATGTCTTGAATCAACTCAAGGTACTACTTAGACTCTTCATCAAAACCTTCTCTATCCTCATTTATAGCTTCTTGAGGTTCACTAGAAATCACTAAATCTTATTTTGTATCTTTACTTAACTCATGTCTAGGAATATTACCTTGGGAAACCACTATTGTAATCACTTGAATGTCTTAATGATAGGATTATTGAGGCTAAGTTGCATATGTAATCTAATTTTTCTATTCAAGGACTGAAATATGATCTTATTATATACCAAATTGAAGCTCATTTGGCCAACACAACTCTTGATCATAACCTTGATTAAATTACTGATTAAGAAGAGTTTACCTCTCTTCATCAAGATTCTCTTTCCCCTCTTATTTCAAGTTTGATTATTCTATTTCAATTTCATAAATATTTATCATTATGTAACTAGGTTACTTCATTAAAGAAGTCCATCATGTGGTCATGTATTCATCATCATCTCTTGATGAATTCTCCTCTTCATCGAGATGTTCTTCTTTTTACTTCCATTCAACAATCAACCTCTCACATTATGATATACCTTGATATTCATGAACAACTAAAAATTTAGGGATGGGTGGAGGGATACAAAAATTGTAATATTTCTTGGTTTGGATTCTACAACCTTCTCCCGCTCTTGATTCTGGATTGGCATATGAGGAGTAAATGAGAAACTTGGAAACTTCCTTGATTGAATAAACTGAGGGAATTGAGGAATAATGTGGGGAGTTTTCACAAGGATAGGCTCTTTCATAACATAAAGAGCCCTAAAATATGGAATATTAAAGAAAGTAGACTCTACTAAAGGCTCAAGGGATTCTTCTTGTTTCCAACTTGGAATTTTGGACTCAATTATTTGTACTCTTATGGGTAATTATTGTATTTGCTCTTTTGTAACCTCATTGTATCTCTTCAATGATCTTACCTTTTATTGATGTATATATGACTAATATGCATTATCTTATTGATCCTTATTTTACTTTGTTTCCCTATCAACATCCATACACTATCTCTCAAATTCAATTCTTATTTTAACAACCCCTCAGGGTAAACTAAAATTAGTTTCTTTTTAAAAACACATGATACCCTATTTATACATAAGAATACACATATTATTATTCTCATACATTCTATATGGTAATATTAGAGATTTAATTCACAAAATTTCACATGAATAATCCTCTAATTGAGTAATAGCTAAGGGTTATGAACAAAAAAGAAGCATCAACTTTCAATTTTACAACAATCAAAATCTAAATATTTAAACATTTGTGTTATTTAAAAAACAACTTAAAAAAATACAAGTCCTATTTTTTTTTTAAATTTATCATATTGATAAGTATAAACTATCTAACATAATAACCATTAAAACTCTTGGAAACCCTAGTTCATTATCTAGGTTTCATTTTCACCATGTTAAACATAATATAATGCACACATAGCTGATATTGATTGAGAGATTTATACGTGTTCAGCCCTTAAGATAGGTCATACTTGTTAGAGAATTTAATGTCTATGTAGTGATTATTTAACCCTTAGCTTATATTAGTAATTTATTAAATAATAATAATAATATATTATTTATTAACATGAGGTGGAAACCTCATATAAATAAATAACAATATTATATTTAGTTAATAAATTATTAATGTTTTATTAAATGTCTTTTTGGGATGGTTAGGCCCATTATTCACAATGGTCACCTCCCTTAAAATTTCATTATAAAATAAGGTTTACCCCTATTGGTTATTTATTCGAATGAACTTCTATGAATTGTGAAAACATTAATATTTGTGCGTGGTAAATATTTACAAAGGTTATGTGAATAAAATTTTTTAAAGAATCTATGTGGCTACAAAGGCTATTGGGATAACTTTATTTGGATGTTTCTCAAAGTACCATCCTTCATTGTGATAACCAAAGTTTCATATCTCTATATAAAATCTAGTGTAACACCAAATAACTAAACACATTGAAGATCATGTGCATTTTATTTGAGATAAAGTCCTCAATGGTGATATTGATATGCACTTATGTCATATCAATGAACAAGTGGTAGACATATTCACTAAACCACTTGGTGCTATTAAGTTTTGTCAATTTCATGTAGTACTAGGCCTCATGGAGTTTCCTTTGAAAGAAAGTGCACATGATAATTCCACTTCTTAATGATAATGTGTCTCTTCTCTTTCTCTATACTTATCATTATAAAGCATTGTAAACTTCATGTGTAAGTTATGTGATTTAAGTAAACTTCATGTGGAATTTTTAATTTTGTATGCCAATATATTAAAAATCATAATTTGTAATGGAGGTCCTTATATTATAAAATTATCCAAATATGATTAGTTATTTTTCATGAGAAATAGTCAGATGCAATCTCAAAATCGTGCTAGCATAAACTTACTTTCGAGTAGTTTATGGATTATAATTATTTTTGTTTCAAAAGGTTACTTTTGGCATGATGAAGGTTTTACAATCCTTCAATTTTTCACATAGTATAGTTCCTTTATGGTGACTATGGTTTTCATCCTGACTTAGCATTAAGGGGGATTGTTAGAGAATTCAATTTCTAAGTGGTGATTATTTAACCCTTACCTTATATTATTAAATTATTTAATAATAATAATATATTATTTATTAACATGAGGTAGAAACCTTTTTTAAATAAATAATAATAATATATGTAGTTAATAAATTATTGATGGTTTATTAAATGTATTTTTAGGATGGTTGGACCCATTATTCACAATGGCCACCTCCCTTCAAATTTCACTATAAAATCAGGTTTACCCCTATTGGTTATTCATTTGAATGAACTTCAATGAATTTTGAAAACATTAATATTTTCATGTGTAAAATATTTACAAAGGTTCTGTGA